>JAJJWM010000018.1:0-82151 GCA_021655865.1 Fusarium guadeloupense
GTGTACATCCAACGACCCAGGGGCACTTTGGCTACCACTCCCCGATACCACCTCGACACCAGGTCGCATTAGCCGCTCCCATCGAGAAGTGGAGCGTCGAAGTGCAGGTGTACACCACCAAAAAGCAAGANNAGGGAATACTTAAAGGAATGTGCAACCCGACAAGGCAATTACTGGCAGGCCTCACCGATCCTGGTTCGCCAAGCACTTTTCTTAAACAATTCAAGCCCGTTTTTCGAGCAACCTTGTTTCATGCGCACCTCATCTGCTCCCCCGAGCAACCAGGGCCGTGGTGCATACGATACAACTGGCGTCCCAAAACCTCCACCGAGACCCAAGCCAAGTTAGCGATGTCGCTATCAAGGGGGGGCATCATTGCTATAGCAGTATGTGCACCCATCGTCGTAGTCGTCGTAATCGCCTCCATTGTCTTATGGGGGTTGAGGAAAAGGCTAGGACAGGACCGAACGTCAATCGCTAGTGAGGAGCAAAATACAGGTATGTAACGTATACTTCATCTATGAATTAAGCTGACCACAAAAGCAGAAATAGCACTCAATTCGAGATGGACTTATCACCATATCTTAGTATTGGTGGACAATCGTGTAGCCTGGCTCAAGAGTAGAGACCTCCCTGTGGAGAAGAAGGTCAATTTTGATGACCATGAAGACCGTTGTGTATACAATCTCTATTTTGAGGGAGATTTAATGTCGGTCGAGGAAAATGGCGCACTGAGTTATAAGTTCAGGCCTGGAAATGATGTCGCTTTGGTCGAAGCCGGGGGGAGAGTTCGGCAGGTCGAATGTATATTGACTGGCATTCTTCTGCATCCAAGGTACATGGAGATCCCCGGGAACCAAGAAATTCTCGAGAAGACAGGTCTGCCACGAAGAATCATTTCAGAAGATCCTCATCCCTACGATCACGATAATTTGGGAATGGAGAACCTCAGAACTCCTTGGAAAGAGTTCAATGAGAAGAAATAGGCATTGTAATTAGCAGCTTGTGTACCCTTCTATCTCTCTATCAGCTTCCATCCATTCACTTCAGCATCCTTCGTCTCCTTAGTATCCATAGTATCAGAAATACTATCGAAATCCATCTCCGCCATTCTAGCCATTGTCCAGGCTTGACAAGAATGAGGTATTGAGATTCAAATACTTTTGTCGTAATGGATGAGTATTTGGCTGCGGTCGTGTTCTATCGGGGTTAGTCAAGACGTGGGATCGAGTTCAGGCACAGACTTACTTGAACTCGATTCAAACAGGCCTGCGTTTTGCTCTTCTTTCTACAATCAGGGCATTGAAGGTCGATTAGCAACAAAATACCGAGTTTCTCAATATAAAGGCAATTCATGATGTTAGCTTGACAAAGCGATACACATTGCAACGTAGGGAAGGAGAATAGAACTGGTATTTAAACCACTACTGTGGCGGTCTCAGCCCATGCAATGCCATGGAATAATGCGGTGTGACAAACAGGTGCAGGTAACAAAAAAGCGCTACAGGATGAAGGGGTACCATCCAATGACCATTAAATCTATCTTCCGCGATCTGACTAATAATTTGCATCGTCAACCAACGTTCCACAAGACCAGCGGCTGGACACCTCATCTGTTTCTACGGATGTGAATGAACTAGAATCAGAAGGCAGAGGTGTGGGCGGGAGTTGGCGCTCCCTGCCGAGATGTATGGCGACTTTGTGGCCGATCTTAATGACTGAAGAGTCATCTTGGATGTAATTACCCCTTGCTCCTAGAATTATTCCTGTCAGGATCGCAATCTTAACCGGATTGTCACTCGAGTCGTCAGGAGTAGGTGTTCCTCCCAACAAAGCAAAGATGTCATCTTCGTCGAGATTAGAGTCGGGTACAAAATTCAGGTGTAATGCAATGAATGGGCAACCCTGTTGAGTCTTGATTGTTTGTCGTAGAACCTCAGAAGCAGCAAGAAGGCGGCGGTGGGACCGCCCTCGGGGTCGGAATTTGTCGTACAATCGTAGGTAAACGAGCCTCAGGAGCTCACGTACGCTCCGAGGTCCAGATTCTAGGCGTCGGCAAAGGAGTTCAATAAACTCACACAGTTCGTGTTCCCTGGCTTCTTTGTACAAGCTCGAAAAATTAAGGGGGTGTGGGGACGAGCCATGGTATAAGGCAACGAATAAGATAACGATTTTTAGAAACTCGTCTTTGTGCTCAATGCATGGGCAAACTTTGCCTGCAGGTGTCATGCAGGAGAAGATTTCGACCATTTGCACCTTCATCCTCACTTATGGTTGTCTGGAGATTGAGGCCAGACCAGGACGTTGGCTGGTATTTGTATCCCTGCCCAGCGTGCCTGAGAGCGATAATCCCGGCCGCTGATATCTTGTGGAGCATAAACCCCTGTGGAAAGAAGGTTGCGGTCAGAGTCTACGCTAAGCCTCGCGGCAAGCTGCACACACCACCCCATCCATCACTCAGATCCCTGCTTCTGCACGGTCCAGATCTGTCCCATTGACAATTGACTCGATGATCGAACTTTAAGACCAGTCTACTCTAGTTGATCGCGACTTTTTCGGATAGATGGGTGCGCGCAGGTGCGGATCTCGCCTGATTATTGGCAAACTGTACGCGGCGGGAATTAAGCTGGTTATAGACATAATTCTATCTAGTTCCCACCGATATAAACACCTATAATCCCTCCTCTTCTCATCAGTGTACATTCATATTCTCTTGTTTAAAAAGAAGAAGAAGAAAAAGAGTCATGTCGTCTCCGTACTTACCTGATGGCTGGAGTGCTGATAAATCTTGCATCATGACTAAGGCAGTCTTTGACAAGCTAAGTATGATCATTACTCAGAACGCCTGGATGGTCAGGATTTGCTAACGGATACAGAGACCCGCGATTATTATATCTCACACGAAGGACGAATTACCTCTATCGTCGATATTGTCAATGAGAGAGAAAGTCATGCCGTTGATATTGCAGATCTTTGGATAATAGGATACTGCCAATGGCTCCCCATAACTGAGACCCTCTGGATAATACCGCACTCTAAGCAAGAACTACAGATGAAGAGCGGTTGGGAGCTTATAGAAGCCAGTAATTTCACGTCGCTTGAAAGTTCTTTGAGGTGTCAGGATGGGAGCAACTGGATTATTGGAATATTTGATAAAAGGAATGGGTTGTATGTGGGCTATCGGGATGGGAAATGGACTAAAGAGTGGCGTTGGTTGAGTGACTCGGAACTTGAACGTGATGTCCAGCTATAGCTCACTTTTCGAAGGTGACCTGCGACTTGGGTCAACTTTGTGCTCCAAACTTGTCTTGGTGCAGCATGAATCCTTATAAAGAAAGATCACGGACTATGGTATACCGGGACAACAATATAGATAAACCGGCAGAAGAACTACCAAAATCGAACTAAGACAAGGTAAAGTCTACCTCTCTATAGCAGGAAAGACATCATAATATCCGTCACCAAGCGCATTCCCAGTCACTCAAGATAAACCACCAAGTCAAATCAGAACCTCATCGAAACACTCGGGCCTTTTCACATTATCAAACTTGATCGGAGGCGATGCTCAAGATGACAAATCCTTCCTCGAATCCACCTGAGGTCTCGTTTTCTTCGTCCGTATCGACGTCAGGTTCGTTTCGGTCATTGCAAGAGCTCTGATTAGGCGGACTCTTGGCCAGTTGGTCTCTCGCATCGTCATCTGACTCCATGTCGGAATCGGCATCAGATTCGCTTGAAGGTGAATCGGAGTCGAACTCGGCGGGTTGTCGAGGAGCCGGGGGCCTCGCTGGCAGGTTTGGGGGATGTGGGTATACCCAGTGGGTGGTTGGTCGAAGTGGATACTGAAGAGGTGGTGCAAGTATCTGAGTAGGGCGTTTGTAGACCCCGCGAGCAACCTCTGTCGCTATCCCAAGTGTCTGCCTCCAAGTAACTTCTGGTTTTGCAAACCATCCTGCATCACCAAGGCAGCAACCGACAATAATGACGAACTCGGTGGTGGTGACATGCCACCAGTCGAGATCTCCCAGGTCAGGCCTCTGTTGTTCTAGGGATACCAGGATTCCCGAGATATTCTCTGGAGGAGTCTGCACGTTGCAAACAATCCTAACCAACTTGCGGGTCTTGCAGTAGAAATTGAAGATCTCCGAGGCATACGACTGAAGACTCGCAATGTCGCTTTGCAGGTGTTTGGGCTGAAGTCCAAGCTCTTTGCGAAGCCCATAGATTTCCGATATACTGAACATACGAGGCGGTCGTTGTTTGCTGCTGTGAATCAAAGACGAAAGGGTTTCCTGCGGGAAAAGCAGCCGCCGGAGACAAGTCAGCGAAAGAATAAGGCCTTTGTGGTCTTGATCGTCTTCCGCCAAGACCTCATAGTTTACTTTGTGGTAGTAACCAGTCATTTCGACGATTTATTCAGGTTGAGAGTAGTAGAAGAGAAATGATGATTCAAAAGGAAAAGTAAAAGTGCTGAGACCCGTCCAAGGAGGGGGGATTGCCATATTTGTGACAGAACCAAGACCTGCTCTTCAGGTCAGCCATGAGAAAGCTACAAGGATCCCGCCCACTCGAGTCGAGTCGATGCTGCATTTACGGTGGAGGAAACTACACTAACTGTTTCGAGGCTCCGGGGGCGTGGGTCGGCCCCTTCACACATAGTCCGCATATGTGTACTTAGGAGTCGCAATGTATACGCCCCCCAGCTGCTTGTGCATGCCCATCCTTCCAGGATTCCTTCATACCTGCTGAGACACCTTAACTTACTGTCCGGGGTGGTAGCCGTGAGAAGGAAGACTAGCTCTAATAACAAGGTGATAGGTACCAATGGTACTGTGGTTATAAGTCAGTTATGGTCCGTCATGCTCCCGTCCTTAGCGGTATCATAGGAGTCCAAAGCCTTCCACCACAGGCTGAAATATATGAATCTAGAAATGGCAGCTCTAACCAATGAACCCAAGCAGCAGTCCAAAACGGAGTCTACTTATATGACTGAAGATGTTTTCAATGAGCTAGGTAGGTATATTATGCCATCGATACAATCAATGGTAGGAGTACTGACAGACCACAGAACGATTGGGTGCTGTTCGGGCGAGAAACACCCATGTGCCGGGAAGGACGCGTTATAAAGTCAAAGATCTGCATGCTAAGCGCCCGCTTAAATGGCTTTCTGTAGACATTATAGAGGAACCAGTGTCTAAGAAAGACCTGGAATCATGTAGCAGCTTAACGCTTATCTCCGCTGACTGTGCTAATAACGCTCATGTTCTCTTGGAAGATGAAGGGAACATCATTATTGGATTGTTGGATGAGCAAACCTGTCTGTATTTTGGGCTTAATTTCTGGAACCCGGGTGGCGACTGGTCTGAAATGGAATCACTTGACTTTTTGATGTTGCCGGCGTGCTGAGGCCTGGAATCGACTGGCAGAGGCGAGTGGTTGTAAATATGTACGATATCGGGCCTGTTAGGGTACAGCAATGGTTCTACTGGTAGAGACCATGGCATTCTCTCTTCTTCAGAGATTATAATCTTGCTGGTATTCAGTCACGAGTAATTGAGCAGGTCTTACATGGCTTGCGTTTTCATCTAAGCTTCTCGGCCTCCAAAAAGTTTCTATACGACTCATAGACGTCCTTGCGCTGTAGACGTGTTAAACCCAAACCACCCATCCATTCCAAGTGACGAAACACCCTCTACAACTTCAATGGAAGATGATCTGGAGGTTTCAGTTCCCTCAAACCACACTCAATAGATACCACTATACAAGGAAGTTGTACATCATTTCTCAGACCTATGTGCCGGAGTTTACTCTGTTGAGATACCCATGAAAGGGGCGAGTCAGCTTGCATCTTCTGCTGCAGGTTACGTGTCTTCGACATCCCGCGGAATGATTGCTTTTGAGGGCCGGGTACGGTCTGTTGCAATAGCATGCAGCACCAGAGTACCTATTCGGCTGCGAGTATGATTGTCTTTGATCCGCTCTGACGAGAGACAGAGCTAGATCAAGAGATAGGTATGGCTGGTATATGTGACAGGAGCCGCTCGGCCTCAGAAGCATGGCCCTCATTCTTTAGTAGGATGGGAGAAGCAACAAGAACACTTCCTAGCAAGTGAGCAAACAACGCTAACGCAGTCAAAATTTGCACGCCCTCCTTACATGGCTATCTGCTCGCCTTGTCTACACGCCCTTCTAGGGTTGCTATTTTCTGTCCTCCTAGCAGGGCTCAGTCGTACGACATTCTACAGGTCGCACGGCCGCCGGTAGGTCGCTATACAAGCAACCGCAGCTATTCTGACAGTCATTTGCCAACACAGTCCCGCAGCGCTCATACCCCTGAGAGACCGATACCTACAAATGAAACAGCTCGCTTGGACGCCACACATCGAGGTCCAACACTTCAGAGATTATTTCGGAGATCACTTCCAAGGGTTTACATCTTCCCTGCTAGGCCTTGATTACGGCAGTCCCCTAAATCCAGATGAAGTATATATAGCTGGGGAAGGTGCTGTGTCCGTTTATGAACAAACCCTCTTCCACACCTTTGAATCCAAGCATAAGATCAGCCTTTATTATAATGGCACCGTACGAGTCTCTAATAGCGCTGGGGAACACAGCGCACACGATCGTCGCTACTACAGTCCTCGAAGAGCTAGGTAGGTCTACTTCAACTTGAGACAGCAAGTCCTAACACGTTTAGAACATCGAGGAGCCATTCAGACCGGGCGCTGTATGCTGGTTGAGGATGTTCCAGTCAATATTGTTCCCTCAGACGAGTCCTTCCGTCTAGTGCTGCAGTCTACGAGGCAGCTAGAGGAGGTATCCGGATGGAGTCTTCTCACAATTGAAAAGGATGAGCACCTTGTCGTTGTTGGAGCTTATGCTAAAGACGGAGAAAACAATGCCCTGATAGGGTATAATAATGGGGAATACCATAAATCGTGGTGCTGCTGGTCAACAGAGTGAAGGCAATGATATGGTATAGGAGGTCTGTTGACTCTTCGTCATGTGGTGGAGCGGTACTAAACGGTTACTTTGCGTACTCGACCTTCAATATGCTCATGGTTGAATAGCATTAGACTACAATCTCGAAAAGAACCTCGATAAATCACAAGTCCGTCATGCCTTCCGCTCTTAGCTTTCTGAATACATTTATCATACATATAGTAATACTTTTTAAAGTATCGCTTTGGCACCTACATCTCCATATCTACTTCAATAGGGATTTGTCTTGATACGCTTTAGCACTGTAAAGGGCTCATAAACGATAAAAGTTAGGCGAACCTTCCTACTTGAACCAGTTGTTGGCCTTCTTTAGCGAAGAGAGCAGACAAAGTAGTAAGCCATACGGTTATAGGTTAGCACGTACTTGGCACCTCTCAGTCTAGGTAAGGGACTGCCTACGCACCCGCCACTCGCCTGTGGCGCCGCACGTGACGTGCGGAGCCTTACCCAGACGCTCGGGACGACCAAGTCCCAGGTGGTGGGTACACATAAGCAGCACTATGCTCACGTCGCGGAGACGCGCAGGACCTCGACTTTCTCATCGCTACCTACTGGCGATTATCCTGGCATCATGTCCACGCACAACCATCCAGCTTCCGAATCCTACTCATTCTTCGCAGCAATCGACAAGTCGGCTACAGAACTATCTCAGCTTTGTGCTGATTTGAAGGCTCAAGCGCCCCCACAGGACTGGGCCGAGAGATTATACGCGGTCAACGAAGCGTTACAGAAGACGGTAGCAGCTGCACGCAGCTCTAGCTCATTTAATGGCCCATCGATCAACTTCACGACTGGACGAACAAGCCCACCGTCCGAGAACGGCGGTAGCGATATTCTAAGTGCAGCAACGTCAAACCAGCAAGAGCAACAAGACGAGATATCGCAGCAATTCCCGTCAGGCGAAGATATGCCGACAGAAGATACATCTATGGCAGATGTTGAACCGACCACTTTGTTGGAAGAGGTTGTCGCGGTCAACTCTTCTGAAGGTGGCGCAACGGCTCTGCCACTGCAGAAGGCGAACCGTGGTGACACGCACGCTCAGGCTGCGTTGACCCTACTATCTATGAACACGTTGAACGAGGGGTCGCACACATTATCTGGAGCCAACAATGTCCCTCCGGTCAACGACGCAGCCATCGACCAGTCGGCGCTGGTCTCTGTCACATCGTACTCGGACAAGCAAGACGGCCTTACAAGCGATCTGCAGACCGGCATGGATGCTCAGTCAGGCAGCGGTGACTTGGTTGAAAGGAACCCCAACAATGGATCTGTCAGCTCCGATAACCCGCCGGTACAGCCAACTGATGAGCAGGTCTCCGTCCAATGTGAAACTACACCCATGATCGATTCCGAGCCACAAGCGACACAGCCTATAGTGGTTCTCACAACTACCTCCCAGACCGACAATAAACGCCTGACTACCCCAGATCCATCCAGCCAGGAGGCTGGCGCAGACTTCGCAAGGCCTGGCAGCTGGTCATCACGAAACAGCGAGGCAAGCGAGACTACGTCGCCGTCCGGGATCACAGACAGCACGACGTCACCAACCAATACTATCGCTACACGCCTCACAACACCCGATACTACAACCGGGAGTTGTGAGCAGGATGCTGCCATGTGGGCTCCCCAAAACAACGACGAGAGCGTGCGGTCTCGAGGTGATGGGCGGGCACAGCCCTCGACACACGGAAGCCTCGGCGCAACTTCATGCTGCCAAAGGGCTGTAAACAACTCCTTGCCTGTTTCGAGAACCGAGAATGACGAGAACGAGTCTCGCGATAGTCACCAACCAAGACAATCTCCAATATCAGAGGGCCATATAGTCGTTGACGAGCCCGCCACGCTACACACGGCAGGCACATCGTCAGACCTTAGGCAGAGACCAACAAGCCTCAGAACCAGGACTAGGTTACAACGAGCTAGGAGACTAGACAAACCATCACCATCAGATAACACCAGAACCCCACTTCCCAATAGCAAACCTAATACAACGGACGAAACCCCCTACGAACGCTTTATCGTTGGTTCCGAAGATGTACCCACCCTCAAACAAAACCAACTCGGCGAGCACATGCCTGAGACCTTGTCTAACCTTTCACGAACGCCCGGTTATGCGAATAAGGCAAGGTTGCCTTGGATAGCTGAGCAGGTCTTGGGTTTCAATATTAAAGAGGCTCTAATACCAGAGGGCGATCCTGATGTGCAGTTCAACGAATTCAAAATGCGAGACGATGGCGGCATTAATGTATATCGAGATGATCCAACAGACGAGAGAGAGTTTGAGTGGCCAGAATTTGAGAAGAGAGCGAGCCCCATGACAGCAAGACAAGCATCTCAAGAGTTGGAACGATTCCTTACAGAACCCAAACAATCCGTCTCTTACTACTGTGGGCTCATGAAGTCTAGGCTCTGGGAGTTATGTCCTCTATATGCTGGCAAACAACTAGCCGAGGTCAAGGGACTCACACACGTGAATCAGATCTACACCCATCTGGGAAAGAAGGGATCAGCAACGGCAATGCATAACGAGGATGATAGGTGTAGGTCTGTTAACGTCGGGTTCGTCGGAACAAAGCTCTTTCTGCTTATCGACAGAGAGGATACTGAAAAGTTCGAGATGTGGGTTCGCTCCAACTATACATGTAAGCCCTGTCCACAATTCGTCCGCCACTTAAACATCTTCTTTGGACCCAAGCAACTCGAGGCGGCAGGCATCCGGTTCAGGATTCAGATTCAACGAGCAGGAGATCTTATCGAAACAAAACCACATCAATATCATCAGGTGGTCAATCTCGAGGATTCCCTAGCCATATCGATCAATCAACTTGCTCCATCAGAGACGCCAAACTTCTTAGACGCCAACAATCCACTTGAGGTCTGTGATGAATGTGGACTCAAAGGACTTTTTGGGAGAAGGGGCTTCCATGTGAGATGGGTGGACCCCGATGTGCCAGCTCCGGGGTCGCGCAACACAATAGAAAGCGCCAAAGAGCGCAAGAGAAAGGCTCCTGAAGAGCCCCTTGAAGCCTCATCAAGGAATACGCGAGTTTACACAGAGGCTTCGGGGAAGTTGACCGAGATCCGCAGAATCATTCGTATAGCAGCTCCTTCATTTAACATTCCACCAGAGCCGAGCTTGGATGAGCAGCATGTCTTGTCAATGACGGCGGCGATACTGAGCCCGTCCGCCATCGATCAGTTTAAATCTCTCGTCACTGGGTGGAGGAATCGCAATCAGCATCCGATCATCTCTGTTGATACAGGGGATCAATTGAAACAATGTGCTGTGTATTTGAAAGACGCTACATCGAAATCAGCAGTCGGCAAGTTCCAGTTCCGTTACGCTCGAGCGTGCTTGGCGCGGAAAATCGACGATCAGAAAGCCAGCCGGTCGCAATTACGACTAAGCAAGAGAGAAATGAACGCACTCGCTCGGCGACTAGATATGACAACCAACGACTTGACAAAGCACTTAGAGGAAGGGAGGATGTGGAATAAGGTTTGTGGTCCTTTCCACGGGGTGTTGCCATTTCTTCCTCTCTATGCAGACGGCCCCTTCCGCATTCGTGTCCAGGATTGGAAGGAGCTTAATGACGGACGGCTCAAGGCGCTGCATCATCTCCTCGACGGTGACCTTATCGGCCACCTTTGTCGAGCTGGGAGAGTCCTGCAAGACATCATCTCACGGGGCTCAAATGTTGTTTTCAAATGGGAGCAGGAAGCCCACTATCTCAATGTTCAAGATGGTCCGTCGCTCTGGACGACAGTGTAGCGGGAAGCAATAGGTGCACAGCTAGCTGTGCACCTATTGCTTCCCCAGTGTAGCCCGTTGCTGACTAACAAGCCGATGAAATGGCTTGTTAGTCAGCAACGATCCGAAATTAGAAACGGACGATTACCCTAGACTAGGCGACATGGATACTTGCGTTTATAAATCGAAATTCTTCCTTTCACAAGCCTGACCAAGCTGACACTCTAAAGCACTATCTCGGCGTCCCTCGTAGATTCAGTTTTTTGCTAACTGGAGCGACTGGAGAAGCACCGGGCGACAGGTTGCCCATTGCACAACTCGGCCTTTGCTATAACGGGGCCAGTGGGCGTACCCTAGAACGTCTCCCCTGTCAAACCCTTCCTGAAGTCGGATAATGGTATGTCATTTGACTTGCCTAGAAATGGCACTCAAATGCAACTCTCACCGTTGACGCTGGCCACTGCCCGAGGCTACACCATGGCGCAACACCTGTTGTATACGCGATGGAGCTCCCGGAAAGGAAGTCTTTGGAGACTTAAGCTCTTGTTTGACCTTGGAGCAAAACCGAAAGCCTCCATTGGCGAGTGCTCTTGGAGCTACGCAAATCTTACCAATTCCATGGAAAAGAAGAAATTAGCGAAGTACTTGGAGTTGAAGAAATACGGGTACGACTTTTCGAGTTGCACGATTGATTCTGACTAGGGATACTTATTCAGGGTCTTGATTCGTCAGCAGTGGAGTTTCCAGCTTCTGACTTTCTAAGGGCGCAAATCAATTAAATCAATACTTGGTTAACATAAAATTATTATATCGTAACGCAACACCTAATTATAACTAGTCTCTAAATACATAAATCATCTTCGCCTCTGAATCATTGCCATATCATTGACTATTGACAGTAGACGTGAGGTATAGATGAAGTTATTAGAGGTTTTATTAGGCGCTACGACCATGTTAGAACTAGTACCACCAAATTTAAGCAGCGTGTCCCAATATATATCAACCAGCTTTACCTGCAAGTAGACAAATAATGCACCAAATTCGGAATGACTTCCACGGGTAATTCAGGAGGACAGGCCGGGCGCTTGACTCCGTACAATGCTATGATTGTGGAATCGCATGAAGAATTGAGATTGTACAGTGTTTTAGCGGCGATCTTCAACTGGTTATTTTTAGCCGGCTTTGTTGTTTTCCCTGGAACGTTCACCTCGTTAAGTCGAGCTACAGTCTTGAATGAGTCGAAGGCCGGACGCGTCATGCAGAAGGCCATTCAAAATACTCCGCTTATTGTCATAGGATGCTTGTGTTGCTCTTTAGGTAGCATCGGTATCGGATGGATTGCATGGAAGCGCAAGCGGAATCATGTGTGGCTTAATGACCACATTTACCTGTAAGTATAAAGTAATCAATGGCAAGCTAGTTCTAACATGCCGACTTGATTAAAGACCCGGCTTACTGAACTCGACGGTTGCTCTCCTCACGAGCCTCACCAATATTTATACTGCACAAGACGGCAATTGGTCGGTGACAGCCATCATGACCGTTTGTATCATTGGGGTTTGGGCTGTGGTCATGGGAATTTTCTTTGCTATTTACGAGCTATGGTTGCTAAGAAAGTTGAAAGAGCTGCGTTAACTAGACTTGTAGTCTACTCGCACTCTGTTTCGTACATGCTACTTCCGTGTACGTCGACGTCGCCTCGGTTTCGGTTGAACCCTGGTCTGGCGTTGCTTTGCGATGCAAGCGCTTGTTCTGAGGACGGGTTTTTTTTTTTTTTTTTTTTAGGTGGTGTACTCTCACTACCTGGGTTCCGCTGGAGGTGTCACCCCGAGACTTTGGTTGATACTATCGCCGTTGTGTCATTTCCGGCAATTGTCACCGGACGGGAGGGTGATAGACATGACTGTGGTGGCTTGGTGACTATGTTTGCGAGTTTGGAATTTTTACTGTAGTGAAGGATACAAACATTTGAGATTGTTCTGAACCCATTCTTGTATCTTACTGGGATTGAAGTTTGATCGATACTCATCTTGACGATCTTGATCGGCTTGCGCCTCCGGATCGAGAGATGAGAGCGGTCTTGGTAGATGCTTGTCACGGTGTAGGATACTATACTTCGTGTCTAATGAATCGTATGCTTCTCGTAGACATTGGCGGTCCCGAAGTTTCGTATCATCACCACCCTGGCTCGAAGCTCCTCGCCTACAAAGTATAGGTTGGTGTTTCTGGAAGGTGAATGAACTGAACCAGAACAGCAACATCAAATCATCAACTCTGGTTACTCTGCCGCCCGGTCGATGAACCATTTTTACCCAGAGGATGAACCCGATCCCAAGCGTAAGACACACCCAGGACTCTTTAACATCTCACCAAAAATAGCACGCGCCAAGACCGCTGCTAGACGAGAACTAGAAGAGATTGAGGATGAGCTAGCAGACACACATTATCACTTTTTTCAATTTGACCGCCAAAATACATCTTCTCCAGAATTGGACGCTTATAAGCGAGCGGCTGTAGCTCGGAACATGCTAACAGTATAGCAATTCACCGATCTCATTCGAGAGTAGAAGTAGTGACAAAGCAACTTTGATATCGAGCTAACGAAATCTGCGCCAGACTCCTGCCCGATGGTTTTCATTCTCTTCTCGAAGACAGTTTTATTGACAACTTGTGCTTACCCGGAAACATCTTTGAAGGTATGGCCGTATCTGGAGCACGGCGCATATTTCTCTGGGAGGAGACAAGACTGGATCCCACAGCGCCAGATGTCGATTTGTTGCTTCGTAAGCTCGAAATGGTGTAGTCAGTTTAGACAGTGGGCTGAACTTAGTCATCACTTGGCAAAGACATTAGCCTACCCTAGATAGAACATCCTGTTGCTCAAAATAATGTAAATAGCTAAATAGTTCTTCGAAGTTACAAAGTTACAATGGTCATGAAGACCCTAAAAGAAATAAAGAGAGTATAGAGCTACGGGGGAAAAAAAATGAAAATTCGATCTATTGCGGTAATGACAGACGGCCAACTATGTAATAGCGCTCCCGGTTCCAGCCCACCAGCCCATTCATCCATATTATTCCAGAGACTCCAACTTAATAGAAAGCAACTCCTCAAACCTATCAGATTCCTCTCTGTTCTTACTAGCTGCCTCCAGTCTTTGACGCAGGGCCACTTTCCCACTCTTGATTGCTTCCTCATGAACACTCAACCATTTTGCTCGTTTTCTCTCATCGTGTGGGGCTGTGGCTGGCAGCCTCTTAGGTGGATCCCAAGTTGGCATCAGTGCTCGCATGTACTGCTCAAAAGCAAGTCGAACAATGGCAGATGGGCCCCATTTCGCCCTCATGCCTGTTATGTTAAATAGCTTCGTCTCTGACTCTTCAGGATGGATCATAGTGATGGCAGTTCGATAGACTCTGCCACTGCTGTTATGTCTGACTGCAATCGCGTTGATTTTATAATCCCAAATGCTTTCTGCGTCTGGTTGCGGCACACCCTTGTGCACTTCTTCGTATAGCAACGTTTCTCCTCCGCTAGCAGTAAACGCCGCCTTCTCCATAGGAAAGAGTGACCCAGGAAGCAGATAATCGATGTCGCGATCTCCGTATTTCTCACCTACAATGAGATCTCCTTTCTCGGTTCTGTACTTGATCGTCCCCCAGGCTGCATTTTCTTTCTTTCTCCATACTGCTGGTATAAGAAGCTTGCGAGGGTCCGGTGTCACTTCGGTGACCTTGACAATTTCACACTCAAGCTCGTCAGTGGAAACGCCGACGGATCTTGCCCTCTCGATTGCTTGTGATGCCTCTCTTTGTGCTTTCTCGAAGTTTTCTTTGGCCTTGCGAGCGATTTCAAGAGCTTTCATAGCTGACTCTTCTGCAGATCCAGCAGCATTATCTGTTCCTGCAGAGTCATCACCTTGTGGGGTGGCGTCCCTTGATGATGGCGGGGTTTGTAAACTGGTGTTGTGGCCTGGTCCCGTTTTCTGTTCCTTGTCTTTCTGTTCCTTGTCTTTCTGTTCCTTGTCCTTCTGCTCCTTGTCTTTCTGTTCCTTGTCTTTCTGTTCCTTGTCTTTCTGCTCCTTCTCTTTCTGTTCCTTGTCCTTCTGTTCCTTGTCTTTCTGCTCCTTGGCCTTCTGCTCCTTGTCCTTCTGCTCCTTCTCTTTCTGACCATTCTGCTCTTCTTGGTCTTTCTCTGTATCATTGTTGTCATGTGCGTCGTCCTCTTCCTCTTCCTCTTCCTCTTCCGCTTCCTGCGTGTCCTCAATATGACCTGTTATGCGCTTGAGGTCGTTGCCGGTCCTCATGTATTTCGAATCTGGTTCGATCCACTCCTTCTGTTTCATCATATCAAGAAGCCAGCTCTCGTGTAATATAACAGGAGCTCTTAATTCTGCAGGTACGTGTCCTATAGCCTCCCGAGTAACCAGAATATCTGCATTCTCAGTAACCCGCTCGGCGCCAACCTTTCCGAGAAATTTTTCGACTTTCGAGAAGGTAAGTCCCTTCCCAAGAGATTTATATAAAGCGACACGGCGCGCCATAGCGACTGGATTTTTCTGAGTTGTCTAGGCTGTTGATGTTGATTGTTGTTTGAACTAGCTCAAGAGCCTCCGCTTACCATGTATATATAATATGTATCTTAAAAGTAAACAGGTTAAAAGTAGAATTAAACCCTAAATTTAGTCTCTCTGATTTAACTCTAGGTATCTAGACTTATTTTAGTCTTGTTCTAAGTCGCCATTTTGGTGCTTTAATTAGTATAACAACATAACGGGACTGGCAGCACTGAACGTAGCTATTGTATGGTGGACTCTCAATCGCACGCGATGGACAGCATATTTACTTACGCGACTTAAGCTCTGAGGCAGCCATTCTTGCGTTTATAACCTATTTTCATATTACATTATCTAGAAAGAAACTCTCTCAAGCTGCTCTGAGTACGAACTTCCGTATGATACCCTAGCGGTTAACTTCCTAAGTTCTATGTCCTGTGAGGTCCTCTGTCTCCCTAGCTTTCTTGCCCGTTCCCTCAGTAGTTCATGACCAAATGCCTCATTAGTCGGCATCGTATCTACAATGGAAGGGCGATATTCTGTTTCTACAAAAGTAATGCTCATATCTTCAATACTGCGAATTGTTCCATCGCGGACCTTAGATGTGAAATCAGCGTTGCCGCAGGCTAGAAACATCAGCACAAGTAAGCTAGAGGGCCGATTATGAACATACTTGATACTAGCATGCGTCCCTGCAACTTCTTACGTTCCTCCTTGATTTTTGACACAATGAGATCATCAAAAGCCTTCCTTTGAGGAGAGGGTTCGAGACACATCCAGAAGGTTGAGATGAGTTGAAATGGCGGCTCGCCTGTCCTGTGATAAGGGTAACCACACCACACGACCAAAAAATTCTGTTGTTCTCGTTAGTGGTTGTATTTTTAAGGACAGTAAACACTCACGTTGTCAGGATCCAATCTTTGAAGTGATCTCAGCTGGTCTGCTACCCAATCCATTTGAGAATTGTTCTCCAATGACCAGAAAAGGTCAACTTTCTTAGTAGCATCTCGGAAAAGTGGTTTTCTCGACAGAGACGCCCTCTTCTCAGCCAATTCCTTTCTTTTATGGGCGATTTCTTGTCGTGACTCTGGGCTGGCGGCCCTCTCCTGGACTAAGAGAGTTTGGTGCTGCTTCGTAAGTTCCTGTAGCTCTGCTCGGATGCGATTATCGTGCTGCCGCCTTTCTGCTAATCTCAAAACTAAAGGAAGTACGCCAGCGATGCCCATTCCCTTAGCAAGAAGGATAACGTTATCGTAGGAGTAGAGATCGAGGTTCTGCCCCAGCGGACCATCGAGGAGAATATGTTGCCCGGTCTGGAGTGTGGATAGGGCTGTAATGTAGGAAGCGCGATGGGACAGGAGGAAACTGATGTTAGACGATTTTCCAGCAGGGTCGATGTCATCTGGGGGATGCCAAAATGCGACTGCGGGGTAGCTGTGAAGTAGATTGTAAGATCCGAGCCTTCCCGGGAAAAATATGTTAAAGTAGCTTCCCGGCTTTACCTCGACTGGATATCTCAGCGAGATCTCAATTTTGGTAGCATTCCGACCTTCGAGTTTCTCCACAACTTCACCAGACAATCGATGAAACAGAAGCTTCTGGAGCCTATAGAGGGTAGACAGAAGCCATATTGTACAGCAGATACCAACCAGAACCTGGGATTTAACCTGTGAGACACGAAGCGCATGCCAAAACAAAGCAGAGACGCCGGCCAAACTTATGGCCCTATGACTAAGCAAGAACCAGCGCCCTAGAAGGAGTCTAGGTAGCCAGAATGAGAATAAAAGTGCTCCCAAGAAGCCCCCAAATGTCTAAAGGTATTGGTAAATGCAGTACCAGGACGAGGTGCGATACTTACAACCCAGCCAGAGGTGACGAGCGATCCAGCATTGGGGCGAAGCAATATCACAATCAAAGCATGAGACAGAGCTTCTAGAACGGCGACGCGCCCGACCCAATGATGAAACAAAAGATAGGAGCTTCGATGAATGTTCAACATCTGTACAACGGGCCCCATTCGCCCGCCCAGGCAGAGAGGAATGGCGTTGACGCCCGCTGCGAAAGCAGCTCTCTTCTCCACCTGTCTCCAGTCAATATTTTTGAAGGGTGCAAAGATGACGATCAGGTTCCCCGTGAAGAATATGACAAGGCAGCATGTCTGGAGCCGAGTAACACTGTCCCAAGTACGACGGCGCCGAATAAAAAGAGGATACGTGACGTGCCGCATGAAGCGGTTATGAAGGTTGGGTATGATGGAACTCAAGAACCATAGGGCCAAGGAGAAACAGAATATACCAGCAAACGCAATGAGATACCACAAGCTGCTGTCCATGTTGTCCTAGCGATAGGAAGTGATGCACAAACGTGAAAAGGGGCCAGAACTCTGGGTGCCTCCTATACTATGTATCGCCATCCACGCAACTCATCGCTGTACTAGATTAGATCGTCTAAAATTAAGCAGAAGACACCGGCGCCTAGCAACCGCCCGTGTGGGCCGGTTGATGGATCCTCAGTCGCCTCACATTCCACTCGGGGCAAGTGGGGTCACATCGGTAGCAGTACGGCATCCCGAGCACGGCGCTCCGTGTGGGGCTTGCGGATGAAAATATCGGAAGGGCCACGGCGTTCCTCATAGCCTATTGTGGGTCGCAAAAGAATCTCGAGCGGCTCTAGATCCCGTTCCTGATCTCAGTGGACGATGTCTCTACAACTCCAGCGTCTAACGATACGGCTGCGCGCGTACTAAATTTATCAATAGCAACCAAGGGCCTGGAGTCATCATGCTGCCCAGGCTCATACATTTAAGACGCCATGGGCACGGAGGTTGAGGACGGCCCACCAAAGATCTCTACAACGACGCTTTCAATTCAATTTCCTATTTGTTACGATGTCACCATCCTCGAAACAGCAAACAAACACTTCTCCTCGCCGTCGGCGTCTGAAGCAGAACCGTGATCCCGAAGCGGGCATGCGAAACCGGCAGAAAGGACTCTTCAAAAAAGCTCACACCTGGTACCGTTACTATGGAGGTGATGTTTTTATCGTAATCCGACGGAATGATGGCCGCATACGCGGCTACGAGTCACGTCCTGGTCTTCTTCCGGAGTTCGCCAAACTCTCGGTGCCGGCACATGAGCTTCTGGGTCCTGACAACTTCGACACGGTAGATGAGAGAGCCACTACGCCAAGCACAACGGCTCAGCTTGATAATTCATCAAATTCCACGTCATCTCGATCAAGTACCCCAATCAGCTTCCGTTCTTCGTCCAGCAACTCATCTGAACCGTCCACCTCTTCGCTATCTGACCGTCCAAGGACCCCAGAAGCGAGATACCTTGACAAGTCGTCGCCATCGCCAATGCCTCCACCATCTCCATCACCAGCTCCAAGGAGGCTACGCCGGGTACCTAGAAGGTCGTCCGAAAAGCTATTGGGTCTCTTGTCGGTCTTTGATATTTGATTCAGGGGAAGGGAAGGGAGTTAGGAGGCGGATGCTCATCAAGATATCACCGAGTGTATTGTACTATTATAATGATTCATATAAGCCCAATAGATGATCAATTCCCAATTCAGTTTCCGTCTGGTTCTGAGATCCTACGTATAGAGGGCTTCGGCGCTCTTTTCTGGCTACAAAGGTTTCTCTTTCCATCTCTTGGTCTTGTATCAAGTTTTTGATCTTATATGGGCACTTGCTGATGGGCTGCTTTACTCCAGCAGTCTCAAGTTGCACATTGATAGTGTTATGAACCGATGATACTTCTATCGAAATTTCTCTGACAAACGGTCGATTGTCCTGACATCGTTGCAATACGTCCTCTGTGGACAAACCAGTCCTCGTATCTTCCAGCTGGCAAACACTGTAACAGAGATGAGTGTCTGATCTGTGGAGCTTGTACATGAGGTCGAGAAGTGCCGGGCCAGCTGGCACACGACAGAGAACTAAAACCTTGCACAGCTCAGAAGTAGTATAGAAGGTGGGGAAATAGGCAAATTCGATGTAGAACAGAGCCGCGATTAGTGAACGGCTGCTGGATTCGAGGAGCTGTTGGTCATATGGACCACCATTGTACTGAATAAGAGTATCCGTCTCATTCCTTTGGTCACTGTCAAAATGGCGTTCAAACATAGAAAACTCTATTACTCACGTCATGCTTTGTCCTTGATAGAACAAACTCTTCTTTCCAAGATCGAGGGAAACCGTCTTGTTGTTATAAAGACGCGTGTCATTCAGGTCCCAAGCCAGATTTTTTCCGAAACGGACCCGATTGCGGCGGAGGCGCACGCCATGGAGATTATTAAAGTGATATGAACAATCGGAGAGATCCCAGCCTTCTAAGAAAGCACTAACCACGAAGAAGTTGCCTAGGAAGAATTAGCTCGGCCAATCCATCTCAGCTCGAAGGCGACTTGCCAATACCGGATCCCACAACCACGTCAAAACAGTCCTTCAATGGCACCGCCTTCAGCCCGATGGAACGTTGCAGATCACGTAAAAACTGAATAATTTTTGTTTTATCTGTGCCTCCAAGCTTGAGGGCAATGGTGGCGGCTGTCGAGGGCTTCAGGACAAACGTGGATGAGTTCGTGCTTTGGCACACGGGGCACGACGTGACACTAGAACGACACGGACCGTCACGCTGCCCATGGGCAATAACGCAACCTTTACAGAGCCGATGGCCACAATCCAATGTCCAGCTTGGCCGCTGTATAATGCAAAAGGAGCAGCTGAACATGGGAGAATTAGATTTCATTGACCAGTCGCCTTGAACGCGCGCAAGATGAGCTTGAGAAGCATCAATTCCCATCGCGTGATGGTTTGTCGCCAGGGTGACGAACTCAAGCCTGACAGCCCAAGTCAGCGTCGCATGCTTCAGCTCCTTTCGGCAATGTTCGATCGCCTTGTGATAGAGACTGTCAAATACGTTTTCTGGGGGAAACCCTTGAATCTAGTTAATTTTTTCTTTCCTCTTGCTGCAACACGCTTCAACACGCTTCAACACGCTGTAAGGATTTCACTCACAATGCATTCCACGAGGATAGGCATCGACAGTCAGAGCTGATGCAACAATACCGACTTCGGGGTCGCCAATACTTGGGCGGCTCTTAAGAAAGTCACGGAGAGCATCTAGTAAATTAGACAACGGGGGGTATTGAAGCCTCGAAGCCCGAATTACGTCAAACGGAACTAAAGGCTCCTGCGCATGCTGTTGGATGGCTGCTTGAAGCAGATACCTGACCTGATGCGCCCCGAGATCCATGCCATTATTGACGCGGGCCGCTCGAGCGATCGCGAGCTCCCCATCGATCTGATCCCTCCATCTGTGGTCATCTAGGGACACGTTGGTGATCTGAAAAGTGCTTCTCATCATCCATCTGATGTCCGCATTCGTGTATGACGTCAGAGGATTCGACTTGCGAAGCTCGTCGGCGAATGAGGCCATCACGCGATTATCAATCTCCTGGTCCTCCTGAACCTCTTGGTGGAGGAGGAGGATGCGTGAGATAGCTGGAAACCCTTTGGCCATAGCGGACTTCATCCAGAAACACAGCAGCTCGATAGCCCGAGCGATGCCCAGATCGGGAACAAAAATGAGGACAACATCACTAAACGGCGATAGGACGTCTGCGTAGATACGTTGGGCAATTGATCCAGAATGATAGGCTACATTCTCTAGCATATGGGTGCGATATCCTCCTCCGACCGGCCGTTGTCTCTGAAGTCGCGGTAGGTTACCGCAGTCTTGGAGGGGAAGTTCACCATCAAATACCAAGGTGTTGTTGTCCTCGCAAGCAATGGCCACGGATTGCCCGTCGTCGCTACTGCGAACCAAGTAGCGCATGTGTTGTCGCTTGCACATACCTCCGATCGCAAGTAATACGTCGAGCTTCCTGTTGCCCATTTTGTCAAGCAAATGGTAGGGAGCTAAATTTTCGACGAGGTAGGGCCCCGGTAGGCCGGGGGCGTTTGACCGAAGCTCAATAAGGGCCTCTGCTGACGGCATGGTGTTGTACCTACCGAGCGCGACGTCTCGTGCCCGCGCTGGCAGCTTAGACGCTACTCTTTGTACCCCGCCACCAAATTTCAGCGCTCTATTAAAACAAACCGCCCTACAATTCGTATTTAGCCCCACGAAGTTTAACCATTCAGTGACTGGGTTAGGCGCCTAGTACACCATCATTTTGCTCTGCTGCGCGCTTGTCTGTCTAGACAACACTTCAAAGGCTCCTCCTTACACAAGCTAGATAACTAGATCAAGGCACCACGGGATATGTTGCAGAATGATTCATACCTTGACCCAGACCATCTGCCCCAATAACGATGGCAACTTTAAGTGACTATTTGGAGGGGTACATGCGTGTTCCTCTGTCACTCCTCACCTCAGATGGCTTCTTCGAGTGCCCAACAGCCTTCTCAGACGGCGCATCTGTACTCGACTTCAAGCAATTCCTCGACAACCCTGATCAACCAATCACCGGTATCGTCACTCCACGGAAGCTGGATGAGATATTAGATCAGCTGGTCATTACACGACATGAATTCCGGCGATCAGCAAATTCTCAGACACCATATGTTAACACGAAACATAAGATTGATTGCCTACTGGGCCAGCATTGTCTCGACAAAGCAAAGAGTCTACTTGGGCTAAACCATGAATGTACTGTCCGAATCTACAGCATACCACCAGGTAAACCAACAGTGAATATAGCAGGTCCCGTGGTAAATGACTAACAGGGTCTTCAGAACTTCCAGGCAAATACAGTGATGGAGAGATCTGCAGGAATATCCTTCTGCTGCATGCGCGGCAACCTTCAGTGGCTGGAAAGTGGCTAGAAAGATTATCCAGGGGGAAGCGGAAGCATGTGACTATGGTGTTCAATCGAGCTGGAATATGGGCTGCCATGAAGCGACTGGCCATATTCCCGGGCCTCTGGGCGGATATCAAATTAGGCAATTGGGCCAAACACCTTGCGGCCCATATGGACGAGCAGATCATGTTATACTGGAAGCATATGTACTGGGTATGGAACGACATCATCTTCAGCGGTCTTGAAGAGGAATATCGGCTTCGCCTGGATTCGCCCACGGCTCGCTTCCTCCAATTCAAGGCGCCTGCATGGAGCGAGCAAGACAAGCAAGAAATCAAGACGAAAATGAACAACGGTGCTCTATTCCGTAAAATTTCTGACGAAGGGGCGAGGTCCACGCTGTTGCGGAACATACTGGCTTTCGAGGGAGTTATCCCGACCGTCCTTACTTTCCACGAAAACATGCGGTACCTCAGCA
This sequence comes from Fusarium guadeloupense, assembly GCA_021655865.1. Classification (NCBI taxonomy): domain Eukaryota; kingdom Fungi; phylum Ascomycota; class Sordariomycetes; order Hypocreales; family Nectriaceae; genus Fusarium; species Fusarium guadeloupense. The sequence continues at coordinate 22,597 of JAJJWM010000018.1, forward strand.
TCGGTGCCAAAATAGTAGAGAGGTTTATTGAAGTGAAGCGACCAAAAAAACAAGCAGAACCCGACTTGGCGCCCGCGAAACCGGCCGAGAGCTTGTTCGACAACTTAAGACAGGACTGGGGGAAAGATCTTCCAGTCCGAAACCATGTTGAGTTCCAAGAGGGATTATATCAACCAATGCACGACCCTGTTGCCGCTAACGGTGCCTTTGTGCAGCTCATGTTAGCAGCACTTCGCGCATTCCCGTTCCTTAGCTCCGAAGCTCCACTACAGGACGTCAAAGGTCTCGGGATGGACGCATTTGTTGACGACTACCATAGACGCCGTCTTTGTATGGTGGCATATTCAGTAGGCTTCTGGAACGAAAAGATCGCCGCGGGTCTACAGCTGTCAAGCCCAGAGAGGCAACGCGAAATTCCGGACAGTAGCCTACTGTTGTTATTGCATCCGACCCCCACTTGGCGGGGAGGGCTGCCAACAATTGGCGTATTCCAAGAGCTGAGGACACAGTCCTTCCTTCCTGCTCTGGCCTTGGCACCCCAAGAAATAAAAGAGATCGAACCGAGCTCGAGCCTTATCCAATTCGACTTTGTGCGTGCGTTTTTTGGGGCCTTTAATTCCAGGCTTGACGAGAGCAAGGCCGCGCTGGACTATAACGCATTGCGAAGCTCTGATGGTGTATTAACATCCTCTCGGCCAGTAAGTCTGGAGATGCAAGATTGCGTGGTCGACACCAGCACAGAGCGAGATCTTGCGAATCCCTCACAGTCTGAGGATCGCATCTTCGCTTCCACAATGCTCCCTCCTGAACAATTGCCACCACAACCAGACCTACCCCATCTTGATCCAATGGCAGAGCCAGACTGGTTCGTGGAGTCTCAAGATGTGATGGAGTTCATGGCAGAGCCAGGACTGGAACTAACGGTTCCTAACGTGGCGGGACAAAGGGCGTCTGCACCGTCATTGAACGAGGAATCGGTGAAACAGGCAATGCGACAGCAGAGGAAAGATAGAAGGAAAGGTTTAGTGGCTTCTAAAACGAAGAAGAGTAACATTGCCGAATCTGGAGCCAAAAGCGGCGCGAGAAGCCGGCCGCACAACCGGCGGGGCAAACTTCAGCAGATTGGGGAGAGTCAGGAGATTGGAGACGTTGGCGACCATCAATGGAGCGTGCCCAAAGAATCGGAAATCCCATGGGCAGGCCCGTCGTCTGCCGCTGGTAATTTGCAGGTGAACGAGCAACAACAGGTGCAGCATGGTGACCCAGAGATCCCTCAAACACATTCACGGATATCGGTACCTACCCTAGCCCTTACAGCTGCTGAGGATGAGCAATTAAATCAGCCACAAGAGAGTCAGCCACAAGAGAGTCAGCCACCAGGGGCTCAGCCACCAGACGTTCAACCACTACAGAATCAGCCGCTACAGGAGCGACGCAAAATTGTAAAGCCACACGGCACGAACACTAGTGCGACCAATTCCCGTGAGCCAGCGGCAAGATACCAAGGCAGTACAGATGAGGTTAGGGTCGAAATCAACCGGAACCGTAAGGATAGAGAGAAGATTGATTCAGATGCAAGAAAAAAACGACCAAAGGTAGTACACGATCTTTCGAGTAGTGGAGGTACATCAAGTGAGATCACTCAACATTTAGCTGAGTCAGACGACCTTCAAATACCTGATCGTGGGGACGAGAGGTTAGTGGCACTAGCACCTGACTTAGAAGATGAATTGTAGCCTTTCAACTATATTACTAGGGCTTTGTTATTGTACGATGGATGTCCATTGTATTTGTTGGTTAGAGAGAATGAACAAGCAGACATGACATAATCGTGAAGGTTATACCATCAAAGTGTGAATAGCAACATTTAAATTTGATCTTTATAGCGAATAATACAAACTGGCTAATGTCTCCGTATCGTGACCTTGCGCCTGCTTCTTTTTGTCGCCCAGATCTCTTCTTCAGCTCGTCCCCTCTTGAATACCTCGTCTCAGCTGAGCCGCATGTCAATATTCGGCCGACCTAAGCATCCACGTCTCCAGTTACAGGCCGTGATACCACGACCAGGAGAAGATCGTGGGACGGACTCGAGTATAAAGACCACGACCTACCCCAGCTTGAGAAGAGTGCTTCTTCATCCTTTTCCCACCAGCTTTCTTCTGTTCGTCGTCTCTTGACTTGATACTCTACCCTCATCGCTCAACGTTGCCATATAAACTCAAGTCATTGCGGTGTGCCATACAACTGGTTTCGCTCCGCATAATTATTGGTTTTCTTTTGTTAGTCATGCATTAACTACAACCACAATCTGCTCACTAATGCCACCAAGCGCTGGGAATGAAAACGAAGTTAGAGATTAGCTACACTACCTATAAGAAACCACCATACTGCAATTTCAAGCACCTTATCTAAGTCGCACCGTCATTTCATCGACCAAATCTGCTGCGAACGCGGGCACATCATTCAACAACGATGGCCAGCCTTCGACACTAGAGACATCTTCCACCACACAAGCCGCGAAGCGAGCGATAAGCCGTCGTAATTCAGATGTTTCACTTCCATCATGATCGTATATACAATGGACGAGCCCCCCAAACATGGGCACGAAGGTCGACACAGATATCTCCCAGTGTGACAGCTGCTGAGCCAAGTTTGTGCATGCATGTTTGACGAGTGAGGTGATGTCGTATCTGTGCGCAAGAATGAACATTTTCGCATGGCCAATGAATATAGAATTGCGGAGAATAGCTTCGTTGACTGAGTCAGTCAGCTGTGTATCTTGTTGAACACTGAAGATGCTCCCGACGTCTGCAGAAACATCATAGCGAGACATGAACTGCTGAATGAAATATTCTTTTCTTTTTGGATAGTGACACAAGTTCTCAGAGTCGCAGTCCATCGTGTCAAACTTGCGTTTGGATGGACGCTGTGGACTCGGATCTGGAGAGCATACGGGGTTGCATAGCTCTACCGCTGCTGAATAGGTAGTAAGAGAGTAAGGTAGGTTAGACGTGTCGTCCCCCGTCTTTCTACCCCACTGGAGCCCAGGAGTTCGTTTGTAGAATAGCTTTGAGAGTTCTTCCGGGCTGCTTTTGTCTAGCGGCATCTTGAATGTGCTCCCCGTGGTCTCAGCAGTATTGAACTCTTCATAAGCCCCGGTATACAAGAATTGAACAAAGCGTACAAAAATGTGTTCATCAACATCTATCCACGTGACCGAGCCATTGGTAGCTTCGGTCTCGCAGATCAGGTTCTCGAGTGGAGTTGATGAGTGGTAGAACAAGGTTGGCTGAACGTAGTACTCTACTCGATTGGGCCCCACCACAAATTTATGTGGCTTCGTCTTGAGAAGTCTGTTTATACGCGTTAGGAAATGCCTCTTTGAGTACCGAAGATGCTCACTGCTCAAACGGTTGGAATTCCATGTCCGGTGATTGACTTTTGAAAGCGTCCTTGGTCTAGTCGGATTATTCAGGTTACTTAGTAGCCCGATTTGTATCAAAGGTTGATGCCCATTATCGGAGATCACAGCATCAACCGTCTTATACGCTGTATGCTAAATTTAGCTGGTGTGAAATCTAGCACACTAGCACACTAACACACTACTGCCGCCTACACCCCTCTAGAAATTGGGATACCCCCCACCCTTCTGTACGGGATCTGCCCTCTACGGGATCTGCCCTCTACGGGATCTGCCCTCTACTCGGTGTCCACCCTTTACGCGACGTCTGCTCTCTCTAGGCGACGTCTGCTCTCTCTAGGCGACGTCTGCTCTCTCTAGGCGACGTCTGCTCTCTCTAGGCGACGTCTGCTCTCTCTAGGCGACGTCTGCTCTCTCTAGGCGACGTCTGCTCTCTCTAGGCGACGTCTGCTCTCTCTAGGCGACGTCTATCCTCTCTACAGGGCATCTGACTTTTGCGATGTCCACCCTCTACACGGCGTTTATCCTCTAGGCGACGTCTGCTCTCTCTACGCGACATCTATCCTCTGCGTGATACCCTTGGTGCGGTGATCACGGCTATGCAGTATCTCCTTACAACATCTTTCCATCTTGCTGGCCCCCATCGTGCACCTCAGCCACGTGCTAGTTTCCGTTTGATCTTGTTTATTTCATTGTATTACTTGGTATAGATGACTGTCACGATGCAGCTGAACATGGCGAGTGGGTTTCTTTGGCGATGGATGGTTGACTAGCCATGAGATGAGTGAGATTGATGACCACGTGCACGGGTCACTTCTGACTTTGGCTACTGTATCCAAAAGCGTGCAGCGACAAATCTGATTGTCTTTGAGCATTACGACACCTTTTGCTTCAATGACCAAAGTTCATTGTATAATAGGTTACGTGTGGAAACTGCCCTGTTTGGTCAAGTCACTTCGTCTGTTTGGTAGGTTAGCCTGATCTGGGAAGGTTCTTTATTGTCTATGACCGAAGGCCACAGCGCCGAAAGGCGCAGACGGGGGGTATGAACATAAACTGGTGTCAACTATAACCTGCTACTTCTAGCAGATCAAGGCTGTTGTGGGAGCTTGGCCAAGGCACCCATGAACGTCGTTAAGCGCCCACCGACACCTCGCCAGGCAGCCGCCGACACCCTATCAGGCGCCTGTGACATCTCATTAGGCATCCACCAATGCCTCGCTAAGTACCCATCGATGCCTCCGGATCACATACTGGCCCTGCTCGTATGCTCTATTACGCGCACACAGACAGCTCGCTGCGCATCCGCCGGCTCTCAAGGGCGTCCACTAGCACTCGTTAGGCGCTTACGAAACGTCTCCCATACCATCCGCTGCTATCCTACCAAGCACCCATCCATACCCTTTGGGACCTGTCAGCTTCCCGATAAGCGCCCACAAGCATCTCACCAGGCATACACTAGACCTTTTCAAGCAACCATGTGCCCGTACCTGTCGCAGTCCCATGAGCTCAAATTTAACAATTAATCTCACGCTATGACATGTTACTGAGGAGGGAGATTTTATTAGTATGATCAAATTTAAAGATTTTCCTATGGGATCGCGACGTTTTTAAGCAACATCTACATTCATGATTGCGTTTAATAACATGTAGCAGTGATAACGATATATTTAAGGAGGCTGGAGCTCGTGAAAGCAGTCTTCTAACAGACCATCGTTGAAGTCCGCACTTTGAATAGATGAATCAAACCACGCAATTCGGCATGGCTACTGAAGCCCTTCTGAAGGAAATGGCTGCAGTCAGGCTGCACGGGGCTCAGCACAAGATCGGTGGCAACTTTGGTAGGTCAGCTTTTAGTGCTTGCTGTACCGGCTTTATTAGGGTCGCTGTCTATGCCAGTATGTTTGTTGAACCCCATTTCAGGTAGTCGCACTCGCGCAAAGAAGAAGCCCAGAAAAAAGAAGTCATTGGAGCAAGTTATCTCGATTTCTCCTAGGTTCATCAGGGACGATCCGGTGGATTATTTTGGTCAAACCTGGAGGCAAACCCTAACGGCCTGGGACTCCCTTGTTCGTCAGACCATGATTCCGCCAGATACTCCCCTTGCCGACCTCGACATAACTTCAGCGGCCGACGCTCTGAATGGCGCGATAGCTGGCAAAGAAAGCACATCACTACCACCTGGATCCGGCTACGTGCAATTTTCGAGGTTCCTTGATGCACTGGAGGGTATAGTCAAGACAGATAGGGAGGCTGGCTTAATCCCGTCCGAGAGCGGCCGTGTTAACGCTAGCATTGCATTTGACATCTATCTAAGGGCGCAGAGCGTGGGTCCCGAAGCTCTGCCGACGAGGAGTAAGATGTCGGAGCACAGGCGAGCCGGAAAACGCTGGCAAGAGCTTATAGGGCCGTCAGTATTCTTATTAGCGATCTACTCCGACGTGGCTGAGAAATTTGTGTATGCGTTTCCCCATTTGTCTTGGCTGGTTGAGGGCTGACCAACTGGACAGTAAAGATTACCTCAGGGTAGACAAAGAGACGTTCAAGGCGATGGCGTCCGCAGCCCTGGGCAGCATCCCCACAAACCTCTTGAAGGCGTGTGCTTATCTTTCTACGATAGCTGAGAACAGACTAAGATCTGGTCTGCCTTGTGACGACGCGTGGATGGATGAGGTTGAGAATTACATGAGACAGCATGCGCTTATGTAAAAACTGTCTGTACATGGGATTTTAATTGTTATTCCGTCACGAAGTAGGAGATTCTTTGACAACTGCGGCTGTGCCGCATATTAATTGTCACTCGAATCTCACAGTTACTGGGCCACCGGGCTTAGAAATGTCAGGTTTTGTGCATAGTGTAGTAATTGAAGGTTGGACTGTAATCGTTACCATCTGAGTATATGTCACTGCTAAAGAAGAGATCTAGCGTGGATTACGGCAGCAGGCCATGATTCCGCCCGTTACCGACTTGCATGTACAACAATACTAATTAGCATTCGCAAGAGGTCGTTGTCATTTTTTCTATTTGTTATTCTGCCTATTGAATAGTAATTGCTCAAACCTTGGCTCTTTACCACTAAGCTGTAGGGTGCTGACATCTTTTCGTTGGCTTACCTTCAAAACACGAGTCTAACGAATCGAACGCTATTCTGCACATAGATAAAGCAATTCGTAGACGCACTCGACAAGTATGTAAATGACTAAGTCTATTGTAGAAATATTCCTCTGGCGGTTTTAGGTATGAATGGGTGTCCGAGGAGCTCCTGTGTCTGCTCACCCCGCTTCGAAGAGTGTTCGAGGAGAGTAACGGGCGCTTAGCGAAGCGACAGTGGAGGACCTAGCAAGGTGTTGGTGAGAGGCCTAGTGAGACACTAGTGGTTCCCCGAGGCCCAGAGCATCATCAAACGTGTTCCATCAAAAGTAGCAGGCTATATCTAACACCATTTCATTTTGACACTCACTATTTAAGATGATCTACATCGTGACATTCAGCAATAGATCTCAACAAACCCTTCCCTACCCAGCTAGGCTGCCAACCTTAATAACGCAACCAAGCCAAGACTCATTCACATCGCCATCGACTGAACATGGAAATTCAAGCATTCAAGCAGCACGTGTTCGCAATCTTGTAAGGGTAAATTTCTTCATCTAATGTGATTGAATTAGACTTTTGAAGACGAAGCCACAAAAATTTGTGGTTAGGCCTAGTCAAACAGAGTACTATGCTCAGACAAGCTTGTTGTTACACTTGTCGGCCCCACTCGAACGACTGTTCAATCGGACCGAGGTTGCCAAGGATTACATCATTTGGACAGACGTTGAGGAAGACATCTTCCCACGCTTTGTCCAGTTCTTGTATACTGGGGTTTATGCTGACTTCGACAGCGCCAAAGCCACGGCGCAGACGGTTAAGAAGACCTCAGGTTTGTTCGAGGACTATGTCTCGTTCCAGCCGGTTGATGAGACAATGTATGGCACACTCAAATTGCCTTTCTCTCTTGCTACCTACAAAGCAGCAGCAGCAACACTTCGGAAGATCCACAGTCTATAACTTCGAGTTTACGACTTTCATCTAAGCGCAAGTTCGACACAATGGCTTACACCAGGGATTATGTGAATTCAAGCCGTTCTTCGAGAAGGAAAGGAGAGTGCATTCAGAAATTCATGAAAGATTATGGTGTTTGTACAGACGTTGAGATGGTCTTCAGCGTTCGTCAATATGTTGATCAAACCACATTGACTAGCGAGGTCGTTTCTCGCGATGATGTGTTCATCGGTCATGCGAGAATGTATATGTTCGCGGATCGATACGAGATCCTCTCTCTTAAGGACGATTGTTTTACAATCTTGGCTCGGGAGCTAGCACACTGGGAAATATCAGCATCTGCGTTCGTGCCCGTGTTTGGAGAACTTGCCCGTTTTGCATATAGCAACGCTGCAGGTGCGTCCTCTAGACTACGACAGCTCGTGGCTCGCTTCGCGGCTTGCTTAGCAGAGGATGTCTCTGGCATTGAAGGGTGGCCATCTTTGTCGAAGGATGTTCCTGAATTCGCAGCGGATCTCATCGATGAAAGGATGACGCGGTTGAACCGAGGTGTCGGGGGCTGTTGGTGCGAGACTCTCAATTAATCAGTTCAATGAGTCGCATTCCTCGAAGCTCGTTTTCGTGTCGCTTCTATGTCGACGCTTGTGAGAAAACTAGGGGTACAAAAACCACATGATAGGAAGGAGCGGATGGTCTGGAATTAGTCTACTCGTGAAAGGATCTAAGATATAAGAAGTCAAAGCATATGGTCTCTTCTATGTAATACATGATTTTTTACTTTTACTTTTTTATTTTTATTTTTACCAGTTCTTGGTTATCCAGCTAGGTGCTGATTCACACTTTCATCCTTTTATTTCGCAAGATTTTCAACATGGAGCGACTTTGGCACCTCTGGATTGTATCTATGTATGGTGGTTGGCATGATGTTGAAAGAATCCGGGCCCCAGTCACTCACCGGGACTTCGTGACGACCTTGGAAGTCCTCATTTCATGTACGGACTAATAAGTATATCTAGAAGACAAGGTGAAGCTAGTCTTAAATGTTATACTTCTACTGAAATTAAAATCTTTACAAGGGTGGGAATAAAATTCAAGGCTTCTTTTTGAGATGAAATTTGTCAACTGGGAATCTAGACCATCGACAGCTACTTCGGCGTAGGCGGGATATAATACAAGATTTTCTTTATCTCTTTATCGGACAATCTTGCTGTATGTACTACTTGATTTGGCATACGCATCTGTTTCAAGTAACGTGTTTCCTTCGACTACAGGGGATTGGACGAGAGCATCGCTTCGGCGATTAGGGCATGACGGGGGAGAGGGAGGGAAAAGGTAGTATCTGGCCGCCGAAGTCTACCTAATTATCAAGTAAATTGAACCTGTTCGCAGATTTGGCTTAGAACTACACAATAGTAGGCTATATATGCGCGTCAAGGGCCCTCAAGAGCATATTGGGCACAGTCTGAGGGTTGGCACCAATTTCTTGCAACTTCTGGGCAGAAAAGAGGCCAAGACATCTAAAACACACCGATTCCGCAGCCTTAACAGGCACTATGTTGACGATTTTTGTCCGGGATCGAGTGGTTTGCGTATACGTGCCTAACCGGGGTTAAACAGCGCCTTGTACTCACCCATACTGCTGCGGCTTAGACATCTGCAGCCCTATGAACCAATTTTAACATGCTACATTTGAGCGCTCAGAAAACATGAAAGTTAGGTCAATGTGCATCACGCCTATATTTGAGTCTACTACTTCATATTAAGTACGAAAATAAAGCATACCAGCTGAATCTGTGATATTTTGTCTGTCCCCTCTTAATTGATTTACTATTAAACCCTTTGTCAGGAGACAGACTTGCACCTCTGTATGCCCAAGAAGTAGTCTCTTGCTTTGGTAGTATCAATCTGATCGTATCTAAGCTCTTTAGCGCTAGCTGTCACGATATGTCCTCAATCGTCGAATGCCGGACAGGCCAACGGCAACAAGAACCACAGCAATTGCAACACCAATCCGACCAAAAACGCACAATCCTCGAGGTAATACAGGCAGAGCGTAAGAGAAGGACAAAAATGTTTTCTAAAAGACGAATCACACTATTAAGAAAGGTGCGAGATCTGCACCACGACTGCGACGACGTCGATGTCTTCTTCGTTGTCCGTGACAGGAGGAGCAACAGGATTTGGCAATACTCAAATGGTTACACTCCTCCCACAATGACAGAGATGGTACAGTTGCGGCCTCAATACCTGTTCCCTTCGCTAACTCCCCCCAGAACTCGATGTATCCGTTGCCCGTGATTCTGCAACCTCAGGATGCAGAAGCCGAGCCACGAGTAGGAATGTAGCAATCTACAGTTGTTCCAACTGAGGATAGATATCGTCAGTCATTGACCACTCATACATCGGCTGCGGCGTGTCTGGGCTGAAAGGGCTGTAGGTGGTTGTCGAGCATGCCCAAGAACAGCCATTGTTGTTACCCATAGCCTATGTAGTATTAGAATTGTACATCAACGTTCTCAAGTGAAGGGTTTCATACTGCTAGAGAAGCTGAGGCTAGAACGTCGTCAAGCTTGCGTAAAATCTCGTCTATCTTATCATCAAGCTTCTTGAGCTTCTCTTCACTATGAAGACGCATAGATTCTATGTTAGAGATAAATTCTGGATGGCGGTATGTTTCTCGTTGCTCCATGTTGATATAATGTGCATTAGAAGGAGTTGACTGGTCTTTGCTGGAGCCCTTGGGCCGAAGAGCGGGGAGGTCCTTATTCGGCATCATGAAAAGGTTGGGACACAAAGATAGTTGCGCAGCAAGCGGATTCAATTCATCAAAACAGAGATCGTTCTTATACTACATACACTCAAAGCATAGGCCCAGCGAGATTTCGAACTGTTGGCTCGGCAAATGTGACAAATGTGATAGCAATGCATAACATGTAGACCTTGCAATGGCTTCTTACACCCCTTCTTACACTCCTATTCACTCGCCGCCACACCTACCTCGTGGTGCGGTGGGCCTGAAGCCCGAGAGCAGGGGGCTTCAACATCAGCGTCGGGCTTCACCCGGCAAGCCCGAGCGGCAACGGATGAGACTATACCGTGCACTTGGCGGTCACCGTATGGGTAACTGTGAAGGTCGAGATGATTGACGCCGTCACTGCGGGTAGGATAGATGTAGTGGTCTCAGCAGCATTGCTGACGAAAACGCCGTCATCGACGGGCTTGGTCGTCGTCCGAGCCGCTCCTTGAGGAGCTTGTAAAGCTAGAGTGACCGAGGACGTCGGGGTGGCGACAGGATCAACGTTGTCATCCGTGGGTGTTTCTGCATCGCCACGCTTGGTCGGGGCGATTCTGGTGGTATCGGTGGCTTCCGTCGTCTTTGACCAAGACTGAGTAGTTGACGGCCTTGTTGAAGTAGTCTCTGTGCTAGCTTTAGTTTCCGCTGGAGCGATCGTGGCATCTGTATTGCTAGCACTGGAATCCTCTGAGGTGGTTCCAGCCTCTACATCAGTAGCTCTAGATCCATCTGGAGTAATCTGATTGTTAGACGTGCGAAGAAAGCTGGTGGTTGTAGTCAGGACGATAGTTGGGGCTGTCTCAACAAAAGTCCTTGAGGACCGCGTAACTGTAACAAGGGCAGTCCTTGTTTGTGCCGTCTCCACCAGACACCCAACGTCTCCCGTCCATTCTGAGGGAAGAGACAAATCCGCGCTTCCACCTGAAATAACTCCATGGTTGCAACTTGGAGCTAGATCTGTACACTGCCTGAGATGATTTAGCCGCCAACGCTATGAGTCTTGTGGAAACAGGGATATGTACCAGATAATGCCGACATCACCATTGGGGGACTCTTCTGGAACTCTGAAAGCCAGGACTTGATCACCGTCACAAGCTAGTTCGTCGAAGGAATAGCGAATCGGGAGAAACGAGGTATCGGAGAAGTACATAGTGGCCTCGCAGCGCCTCTCCATTGGCGAATGAACGCTACGCAGTGTTAGGCAGCTAGTTCATTGAGCATCAAGGGAAAGGGATCGTACATGGCAGAGAGTGACGACTTCCCTGCTTCAAGGGAAAGAGCGGGCTCCGCCAGGCACAAGGGGTATCCCATCGAGAGCGCCAAAGCGCTACGGACTAAGAGAATGACGAGAGTGAGAGAGATGTTCGCAAACATTGTTGATGTGGATTTCATTGGGCAGTAACTATGTGAGAACGACAGAGACAGCAGTAGACCTTGGCGTCTATGTATCCGCGCGTTTGCTATCTTAAATTAGCCTCTGCTTATTTCTAAAATTGATTGCCGAAAAATCATCTTTCGCGCCTTTCTAGCCGCCATGAATTTCGAAACAGACCAAGAGATATACCTTTCCCACTGACTCAAGTGCTTTAAAGACAGCATGCCTTGCCTGTTGTATCGACCCTGGCTGACAGTTCAGTTACAACAACATCATGGATCCCACCTTCAACGACACTTTCCTCTATGACTTCTCTCAAATCTTGGAGTCTGCGGATTACGCTAGTCTCCCCCAGTTCGACTTTGATCAGTCAACACTCCAATGTCTCTTAGACAACCCGCAGGACTTCTCGGCCGCCTCCGCGGCCCCAGCCATCACGCAACCTTCTGCCTATCAAGGATTAGCAACACCGGAAGCTAGCAGCCAGATTTCTTCGTCAGCGGACCTGGCATCAGAGGACGTGAAAAAGTAAGTGATCACAAGATCCTTGACAATCATTGCCACTGACAAATTAGAATGCTACAAGGGCTGTCGACTCGGCTTGAAGACCTTGAGCGAGCGGTAGCGGCGGGCAATTGTCAACTCAATCAAATAAGCTTCAACATTGACAGGGCGATGCCAAAACTGTTGAGTGTCACGGAAGAATTCCGTGAGACTCTCGATAACCTGCGGAAAAGCTTGAGAATTTTTACACGAGAGCTGGTGAATCATTTACTGGGCTGGTTTACCGAAAGTGACGTTGAAATGGAATAGGGCACGTGAGGAGGGGTTCATGCTTGGCATCGTGTTCAGCTGGCAATCGGGGAGAAGGAAGGGGGGATGCGATCCGATGGATCAACATACGACGTGCAGGCACGGAATGTAAAATATGTTAGTAGAAAAGTGTCAAACTAATATCTGTAAACAAATTCTCGGTTGATCGCCATTTGTCTTAAACACAATTTGCACTGCTCATTATCAACCAGACATCTTTCACTCTTGTTGAAAGACGAGACCTATTCAGAAATTCCTACATTTAATCGACAGTCGCTGGCCAATCTACAAGATCAGCATTGAGGCTAGCGCATTTGAGATTAATATGTTGTGGGGCGAGTGCATTGTGCTGCAAGCCTCGTCAAGGCACAAGCATGGAAGGATCTCGATGCTGAAAGTCTCGAGATACAGCAAACAAATTAAGGAGGAAGATTAGCAAATAACTCGGCACTCTCGTACTGTCGATCTGCTGTGGAGACATAGCAACGGATCATGGTAGACGACGACAAGAATGGCTCTAGTTGTGAAAGGCTAGGAAATGAGACAACACTTGATGAAAGCAATTAGGTTTAGCATCTCGTTTGTGGAGTCGCGTCACGGGCGGCAAGACCGCTAGTCTCCGTATAGGCTAACAAACAAGGATGGTGTACTGCGTGGCGCTTCGACGCCCTATGAAGACAAATTTTAACTCCGGGTACCTGCAACCTAGTACGATGCTGGAGATGATATCAACATAAGGAGGCTTCTTTTAACATGATCAGATTTAGTTACAGTTGTATAAAGCTCTTCAGCATCAAGGATGGAGGGATTGGGTCAGCAAACAAGCATCAGATTCTATCACCATGGCACCCATCACCTGCAAAGTCGTTAATCCAGTTGCCATTGGTATCCATGGCATCTATGCCATTTTGAGTTGCAGAGACCACTTTGGCAATATCGTCGCCAAGTACGAGTCGTTCTCGGATGACGGGGGCAATATCCATTATTGGGTTCAATCGATCTCGGATGGCGAAACAGCCGATCTCAAGCCTGAGATTGTTGATGTCCCTCAATCCACGCAAATCAGCTTGGCGTTCCTTCCCGGGCTGAACGCACCTTGTTTTCCCTGGCAGAGCGTCATTACGGAAGTCTCTCTGTCAGGCGAGGGCTGTCATGAGTTCATCCTCCGCATCGACGCCCATTGCGCAACCTATCAGCTCGAACACGCTGTGTTCGCAAGTCTGCAGCCATGCGATGTACAAATGGACTGGAATGACGCCTTCAGGGATCATGGCATGGTCAATCTCGATGCTGAACCAGCCCGATCGCCATCGCCCCTGCAACTACCTTCGCCAACCATCCCCCCACAGTCTGAGATTACGTGTCGTAGTACTAGGGGCATGAAAAGAAAGCTTACACCTGAAACCGAGGACGGCAGTAAAAACAACAGCTACAACCGGGCAACAAAGCGGCGCGGAGTTACCCCCCGAAAGAAGAAGACGGCGCGCAAGCTGACAAGCGCTACCGTTGTTGACTGCAGGATCGACGGCAGTTATGCTACCCCACCAGCGGACCGTTAGGTCTAAGCTTTGTGATCAATGCTGGAGTGGAAGAAGGAATGAAATGAGGGGAATTAGTAGGCTCGGAGTTCAAATTAGCGCCCCGTCACTGTTGCCTGTTCAAGCATGGCTCTCCACTGTGTCAGCTTCAAGGTTAATTAATTGATTAGTTGCATGGAAGCTGAACACTATGTGGGCCGTCTCTTATATCCGATTTGTTGCTTATTTAGTGTACCAGATTGCCGGGATTTATCTAAGCCTAAAATGCAAAACACCTTTGTCCATATCTCTGCCTACTTCGTATTCACAGGGCTGTTGACGAGTCAGAGCGAATTCTGTTCCCACTCCGTGTCCGAGATTGAGCGCCTTTCCTGGCTGTTGTTCTGAGGCCCCACTTCCTGCCCTTATGTTGCAGGTGCTTCGACTCGAGCTCAAGGCACCTCCGCAGGCTGTGAGTAAACGGGTCTCACTCTCACAATTATTGCACTTGCTATATGGCGTAAGGTTAGGATCAAGCGCTGATTCTCAAGACGTAGCTGCCCATTTTGGGTTTCCGCCTCTGCGGTCATAGCCTCCAGGACCGCTGGGCGGTTTTGACAAGCAAGACGCGCCATTCTATTAGCCGCGCAATAGGCAGATCAAGACGAAGCGAGTCATGTGTCAAGACAAGTTTGATTGATCTAGAATCTAATGGATGGAGCACGTACGCGGCTGATGATGGATTGAGTATAGTGAATGCATACAACAGGGCAGAGCGATGTCCTAAGGTTGTCACCTCAACGGTGAGGGTCAGGGGTCAACCGCTCTGTCTGTAAAGTGGCTGAAATAGAGAGAGCCTACACGCTCAGCGAGTATCTACTGTCAAAGCGCGCGCAGAGCAGTCGTCAGTCCTGATGTTTACAGTGCGGATCAGAACCCCGGCACCAACTGTGGGTAAAGCGTCGATCTGCGGTCGGCATTTAGTACCACGCAACCACTCATGTTGCGGACCCGCATCTCGTCTCACTCTGAAAGCTCCCACGAACTTGCAAGACCAGAGCGGATATCAGCATCAAGCGGTCCTTGGCCACACATAGCCTTTCTTGCGCTGCCAAATATGCCCTCGGACTCATTTCAAAATGCCCATTGACTTTCTTCTTGATGAGATCAACCCCGACGTTTCAGGCATCTGTGTGCAGGATTTCATCTCTCTGGTTTAAGAAGGGATTATCATTGAAACAATGGGACACTGTCTACAGACTTGGCGCATTAACTGGCGCCCTGGATGATAAGTCCATCCAGAGCCTCTTAAACGAAATTTGATCATCGTTACTCAACTGCTGCCTCAGTACGCATTCAACATAAGTGACAGACAATCTGGTTGTGTCCATTAGAATCAACCTGACGTTTTTCTCGTTAGCGATCCAAGCATGCACCATCCGTCTATGACAATGTCGAGCTGCTAGGACTCGACCAAGAGCCTGACTGGTACCACGAGAAATTCTACGCGCATAATCAGAGGCAGCTTGCTAAAGAAGCACGACTCGTATGAACGAGATATCATTCCGCTACATCTTTGTAAGAGAATTAAAGTCTATTTCTCACTTGTGTAGTATCCCTCTGTTGGATTAAAGGAAGTCATCATATATATATGGTTGAATGAATTGACTTTTAGGCTACGAAGTACTAGATTTAGCTTATGCAGAATAACAACTTAAACATAGGTCACTAGATCCAAGTCTTATTTGCCTAATTAGATATTCCCGGACACTTTCTCTTTAACAAATATTTATTCTACTTCCTATCAGCCTTAGTCTAGTACGCAGGTCTTGTTTATGCAATCGTCACGCCCTGGCATCATTCCTAATGAGTCAACAACAAGAAAATCATCATCATCACCATCAGCAACAGCAGCAGCAGCAACCACTACCTACAGCAATCGAGACAATGAAGAAGGAGCGCAGAAAGTGGACGAACATGTTTTCAAAAAGGCGAACAACTCTTATAAAAAAAATTCGAGAACTTCGTAACGATTGTGACGACGTAGATGTTTTCCTCATCATTCGTGACAGGAGGAGCAACAAGATCTGGCAATACTCGAATGGATACAACCCTCCTACAGCAACAGAAATGATAAGATAATTATCTCAAAAATAAGCCCTGAGTCTCACTGTCCCCAGCAGTCTATTTATCCGCTCCCGGTGATTCTTCGTTAGCATGGTGACCGGACACAGCCGCTCGCAGAAATGTCATCATCTACAGTTATTTCAACTGGTCCATTTCTTCCAGAGAATGAACATCGCTGTCCAACGACCAGTTGTACATTGGCCGCGGCGTACTTGGACTGAAGGAACCGTAGCTTGTCATAGAACATGGCCAGCAATTGCCTGTATTATTGCCCATAGTCTAGATAGCATTAGATTTATGCATCAAATTGTTCTGAGAAAGTAGTTCCATACCGTCAGAGTTGTTGAAGCTATAAGATCTTGTCTCAAATCTTCAAGTTTGCGCAATACTTTCTCAACCTTGTCGTCGAGCCTCTTGAGCTCTTCTCGATCACGATAAGGGGTGCAGTCTCCGTTGAGGGACGACCCTTGGTAGTGTATTGGGTCTTGTTGACCAGTGCCCTCAACATACAAGTTGGAAGGAGCAAACCGCTCCTTTCTAGAACTGTTGGGTCGAAGCGCTGGTAGTCCTCTATTCGACATGTTTGAATCGATGGATGCACAAAGGGAGTTTGAGTAATGAGAGAAATCAATTCATCTGATAGCCATTCTTATAATACATGTATTTAAAGATAGAGCCGATAACAATCCAAACTATTGGCCAAACAAATGTGATAATGTAGGTGATAACATATTAGCCTTTCCCACCCTCCTTACCACTAGCGGTTGTTCTGGTGTAAGAGGCCTGCAATCCCGGAGGACTAGATTCCGCAGGGGTTCCTTACATCGGAGCCGGACTCTCCAGGTGGGAGCCCGGCGGCAACGGATGAAACTACCTATGCTGTACACCTGGCAGTTACAGTATGAATAACTGTGAGTGTGGAGATAATAGATGCTGTTACCGCTGGTAGAGTAGGAAGGGCCGTTTTGGCAGCGTCGCTAATGAACACGCCGTCGTCGGCAAGCCTGGTTGTTGTCTGAGCTGCCTCTTGAGGAGCCCCTAAAGTCAATGTGATCGAGGATGTTTGGGTGGTAATCACATCAGTGGTATAAAGCTCGGTATTGCCACTAGTCGTTGTACTAAACGTCTCGGTTCTTAAAGGGGCAGTGCCGATGGATTCGGGATCTGTTGGGTTAGTTGAAATACTGCTGGTAGGTTCTGACTCTATGGATCCGGTGCTAGTCTTGGTTTCGGTACGCCAAGTTTTCATCGTGGTCTGACTCTCAGTTGTGCGTAGGAAGCTGGTTGTCGAAGTAACAACAACAGTCGGCGCCATCTCAACAAAGGTTCTAGAGGATCGGGTGACCGTAACAGGGGCAGTTCTCGTTTGAACTATCTCCACTAGACACCCAACATCCCCCATTGACTCTGACGATATGGATAAGTCCGCACTCCCACCGGAAATGACACCATGATTACAGCTTGGGGCTAGGCCTGTACATTGCCTATCACATCTTAGCCACTGACGCCACGGATTATACGCAGTGCGGCTACCAGATAATGTCAACATTACCGTTGGGGGACCCTTTTGGGACCGTGAAGGCCAGTACTTGGTTTCCATCACACTCCAGTCCATCGAAGGAATAGCGAACTGGAAGGAATGAGGGGTCGGAAAAGTGCATCGTGGCCTCACAACGCCTCTCCATTGGCGAGTGAACACTTCCTGGGGGTCAGTCAATCTGAAAACCATCAGTGGCGAGGGGGCGTACATGGCGGAGAGGGATGACTTCCCTGCCTCAAGGGAAAGGGCGGGTTCCGCCAGGCACAAGGGATAGCCCATCGAAAGCGCTAAAGCGCTGTGGAGCAAGAAGATAGCGAGTGTGAGAAGGACCCTTGTAAACATAGTGAATGTGTGATGTGACTTGGGGATCAGAGGAGAGTACAGGAATTCGGCGTTTATGTATGCGCGCGTCTGCTATCTTAAATTAGCATCTGCTTATTTCTAAAATTGACCGACGCAGAATTAATTTTCGCTCTTTGTTAGTTACATAGTCTTGAATAATCAATTTGTCTGAGTACTTTAAAGTCGAGGTATCTTGTTATATTGAACATCACCCATAGTTCGACTATAATCGCCATGGATACTACCTTCAACGATGCCTTCCTCTATGACTTCTCCCAGGCCGTTGGCCCTACGGACTACTCTAGCCTTCCCCAGCTGGATTTTGACCAAGCCGCACTTCAATATCTACTAGAAAACCCCCAAGGCCTCGCGGCCGCTTCGGCACCCCCAGCCACTAGGCAAGCTTCTACCTACCAGGGTTCAAGTACGCCTGAATCCAGCAGTCAGACTTCTTCATCGACAGATCTACCATCAGATGAGATAAAACAGTACGTTACCACATCAATAAATAGAAATATGAAGAACACTAAGAGATCAGAATGCTCCAGAGCCTGTCAACACGCCTTGAAGACCTTGAGCGAGGGGTATCAACCGGTAACTGCCAAATCAACCAGATTGGTTTCAATCTTGACAGAGCGTTGCCAAAACTTTTGAGCGCTACGGAAGACTTCAGAGAAACTATTGAAAGTTTGCGGAAAAGCCTAAGGGTTTTCACACGAGAGTTAGTGAATCATTTGCTGGGCTGGCGCGTAGAGAGCAACGTTGAACCAGAGTAGAGCACGTGATTGTGTGCTCGTGCAGGTTATTATCACATGAGGTGGGGGGGCATGCATGTATGTAGAAGCATGACCTACAAGGATGGGGACAGGGATAAAGGATCTACTGCATGAGACTAAATCCACAATGATCTATTGCGGACGGAACAGTAGCGCGTTAAATATATGCTAGTTGCATTCAGAGCTTGTTGTAGTCCCAACTCCCATATCTGTCTTAGCAACGCAAGGACAAGACCCTGTTGTGCCCTCCGAAGTGTTTATGTGCGGTTGATCACACTCAACCACCAATCCAGAGTACGCAGTGGAGATCATGATGTTACGTGACGAATACGCGGCCCTGCAAGCCTCTCGACATGAGGAAGCATTTAATGCAGGGAGAACTGAGTTAAGAATACTATAGACGAGCCGAATAGTTCTTTCGCACCTTTCTATCTCCTTCCTATGGGTAAGAGTTACATGGATGATGGTTGGGGTGGAGTAGACTCACAAGTGCCTGGTTTATCACAGGCAGTGGTGTATACCTGAGCGCTTCCTCGCCCTATTATAGAGAACAAAAGGCAGGGCCTGGAGTGCTGTGGGCTCATTTAATAGTCCGAATGAAAGGAATGCAGCGGTGTTTCTTTTAAGAGGATTAAATTTAGTCAAGAAGGTATAAATCTATTTGCGATCAGGGTGATTCAACTATCAAGCAAACCTCAAGTCGTTTGTTATCATGGCGCCCATCACCTGCAGAGTCGTTGATTCAGCTATCGTCGGTATCCAGGGCATCTATGCCGTACTCAACTGCAAAGACCAATATGGAAACACTGCTGCCCGCTATGAATCGTTCTCCGACGATGACGGCAGCATGCAGTATTGGTTTCGATTGGTCTTGGATGATGAAAAGGCCGAGCCAGAACCCGAGATCGTCGATGCCATTCAGTTCCCTGAAATCAGCTTGACTTTTCTTCCCGGAATCAGAGAACCTTACTTCCCCTGGCGGAACATTTACGTGGAAATCCCGCTGACGGGCGAAGGGCAGCACGAGTTCATCCTGCTCCTTCATGCCCATAACGCGAGTTACCAGCTCGAACATGTCATAAGCGCACAACACGAAGCTCAGATGGAGTGGGAAGAGGCCTTCAAAGATCATGACATGATTACTACCGATGTTGAGCCAACTCGATCGCCATCACCCTTGCAATTGCCCTCGCCAATCATCACTCCACAAGCTGGTCTGACATCGCAGACCGTCAGGGGTGTCAAACGCAAGCTGAACCCCGAAGAAGCGAATAACAGCAACTACAAGCGGCCAGCGAAGCGACGGGGTGTTGCACCCCGGAACAAGAAGGGAGCGAAGCGCAGGATGACGCCTGACAGCGATGACAGCCGGGCGAACGGTAGCTGACTTCCCGCACTAGCAGACCGTCGGGGAAGCACCCGCCGCAGGGATTGGAAGCCCTACAATCACTGTGGTGGATTGAATTCATGATGAGGGAATTATTTCGCTCGCGGATCAAATTAATAAATGGCAAGCTGGTCTTCATTATGTACTTTGCAAGATAGATCTCCACTGTGTTGGCTGCAAGTTAGAATGGTTGCATGGATCATCGTTAGATTTTATATGGAGACTTGTCAACTGTCATTTGCTAATATTTAGCGTGAACCAGACTGTCGGATTCTATTTAAGCCTAAACCGGACAATAGCTCTAAATTGTCTGGCATCCCTACCCACACCTCTCCTTCGTCCTTGCAGGGCTATCAGTCGTCGACCGGTGAAGGCGGTTCCGATTCCGTATCCGAGCTCGATCGCCCCCTGTTGCCGTTGAGCTGGGGGGTCATGGGGACCACATTCCGCGCTTCCGTTGCGGGGGCTTCGATACTAGCCCATGGCACCTGTACGTACTCTAAGTGAAAGGACTCAAGTAGGCCAAGAGGCATTATGCTTACCAAATGGCGTAACGTTAAGATGAGGCGTTGATTCTCCAGGCGCAATTGGCTGTTGTGGGCTTCCAAATCTGCGACCATAGCTTCTAAGAACGCTAGGTGACTTTGACAAGCAAGAAGCGCCATTCTTGTGCGACCACTGCGTCGTCGTTCATCACGTAACATTGATGATGTTGAGCAGCAGCACGAATCGTGTGGGGTTTGGCTGAAAGGATCAGATTGACTCATGTTGTAGGCGAATGATGGTGTCGAAATTGAAAGTTCGGCTACTTCTGGTGCTTCAAATACTGCTTGGATGGGAAATTAGCCGCCGTAAATACCGGCAATCCCGTGTCAGCTTCGCCCCGGGAGCTAGCAGCCAAAGGCATCCACACCCGGACGGCTAGCGCGATACAGTACGAGTAAGATTGTTAAGTTCAATGTTGATCAATAGCTCAAAGCGTATGCATGTTGAGTCAGGTGCGTATTAGCGTTGCAACGTCATAAAATGTTGAAGCGTGGACAAATGTCATAAGCGCTCATTTTGAGCCGCTAAGCCCCCACGTGGAAACGCGGTGATGTGCAGATAGAACAATCATGATTAGGCCGAGCTAGCAGAGAGCTTTGCTAGTCAGCGGTAAATTCAGAGCTACGCTGTGATGGATAATTATAGGTACGTACAGTAACATTTAGTCGTGATTTTGCAGGTTGAATCGCCGAGACCGCGCGTTCTCATCTAGCGCCCGGTAGGTTCATCGTTCTTCATCTTTTTAGACCTCATAGCTATGCCGAGACAGTCGCATTGGCAAACTCTCCTTTCCCTCTGCGTTTACACATCGATTTTCCCATCCCCTTCCATCATGACTATTGACTTTCTTCTTGATGAGATCAGCCCCGATGTTTCGGGCATTTATATGCAGGATTTGATCTCGCTTTGGTTCGAGAGAGGGTTATCATTCGAACAGTTCGACACTATCTACAAGGTTGGGGTATTAACTGACTCGCTGGATAATAAGTTTGTCCAGAGCCTGATGCCGTCCGACGACGACTTCTCGCGACAGATGCCCTTCATCATCAACTCTTTAGAATTCTAGGAAGAAATACCCGCTTGGCATGAAGTTTGCCTACTCAAGCGTCTCTTCCAGTCTTGTGTAGACTAAGAGATGTTTGCTCGGTCTTTCGAACCACTGTTCAAAAGAAATCTGATTATCGTTACCCAGCTGCTACAGGCTGACGCATCCGGCGTAAGTCACGATGTAAAAGCCTCTTGACTGAAACCTCCCTAATTACTCTCTTATCAGCGACCAAAGCATGATCCATTCGTTTACGATAACGTCGAACTCATAAGACTTGACCAGGAGCCTGTATGGTACCAGGAGAAATTCTATGCGTACAGCCAAAGGCAGCTTGCTAGGGAAGCACGACTTCTTCGGACGAACGAGATATCACTTCGCTACATTTTCGCAAGAGAACTGAAGTCTATCACCCACTTTTGCAGCAGCCCTTTACTCGACTCTATCGAGGAGAATACCGTCTCTTATGTCGAATTTGGGCATCAGGAAGTTGAGCCCGGTGATCAGGGCGTTTATCCCAGCGAGTTGTTAGATGTTATCAATGGCTGGGTTCTTGCTTTGCATGAAAGGCAAGGCAATGATGTTGCAGAGCTCTCTATTTTCAATCCTGACTCGGCTGGAAACTTAGGTCACTCGTGTTAGACGGTAGAACGAATTGATACAAATTACAAATCATCTATATAACGGCTACTACATAGTCCAAGACCAGGGGCTTGCATTTTGAAGAGCATTATAGACCTTTCCAGACTTAGCGGCATCTGTAACATGCCAATCAGTGCCTGCGACCGTCTTTCTCACGCTGCTGAAGAAATCCTTAGTTCTCATCCGGTCGGACTCGGTTGTATTGAGAGTGATAATATCTGCCAAGCGTCGCAGGCGGCATATAGAAAGCTTATACCTCGAATCAGCAAACGAAGCTCGGCTTCTTGAACACCGCTCAAAAGGGCTGGATATCGCTTCGATCCTATTTCCAAATTCGACCCAGTGAATAGTTTCAATGTTTCGACGTCGATCAGCCAACCATTTATCGAACATTTCGGAGTTAGACTTGCGCAGGAAAGGCCGATAAACATCTCCATAGTCCAAGAACATAGAGCTGTTGTCGTTAAAACGACGAATGGTGGGCTCTGTATGGGTTGCATCATGAAAAGAGAACCCTCGATCACGGTACTTCTGAATCGCCTTGTCAATCGCCTTTGTGCTATGGCTGCGTCCCCATACAGTAGCTTCCTTGCTGCTTGCGTGGTAGTAGTACATATGGGCAGCGCACCATCCCCCAATAAAGCACTGGACATGGCTAGCGTAGAACTCTTTGATGAAGCTTAAGCAACTTCTGATGCCACGATAGTGGCAACCTATAATAAGCTGCACGGATTGAATGCCACGCGACGTTTCAATCGAGCCGCATACCATGTTGAAATGTTCGCCAGAAGAAGTTTCGTATGCCGCCACCTCTCCGACATGGCAACCTTCATCAACGTTTGGTTCAATGACTAGATCGCCACTAGAACTTCGAGAAATGAAGTAAGTTCTTGCTCTAGGGATGCTGCTTCTCAGCCGTGCGAATGCCGTGAGAATCTCATGTAGCGTCTCGCCCAGTATCCCTGCTTCCGTATCAGGAGAGATCCACGACGAAAGTGTCTCGAGTACATTTGAGCTGACTTCCACTCGCCTATCTCGGAGGAAACTAGTGGTAATGGAATCGGCATTGGATTCCCACGTAACTCCACAGAGAGTTAGGATACTCATCACATCGGCGACTGACTCCTTGTAACCTGGGACGTAAAAGTCCCAATCGGAGTCGCCGTTCGCAGATCCCGGTACAAAGAAGTCTAAGGCTCGAGAACCGCTAATGACGCATCCGGTGTCAAACATGACGGATAGAAGGGTGACAGCATATTTGAAGGTCTTGGACAAGTAGTTCAGCGGGTTCGCTCGGGCATGGTGGCATCGTGCAACAACGGCATCTCCAGCAAAGGCGTTCATCAGTGCCAAAGAATCGTCAATGTTGAGCTTGTTCATGGCCTTTTGGAGATGGGTTTGACGAGACATGTTGGGAAGGATGCTAAGGTTATGAAAGTACAAGAATAGCTGGAAGTTGAGGGGCATAGAAGTGTGATAGCTATGGTCCTGAATACAATCTGGATAACAATGAATGCAGTTATATCCGCTGCGTTAGTTTTAGCATGTGTGTGCTAAAGTTAGTACTGAAGTCAAGAATTTACAACGAGTTCTCAGCGCCTAACTTACTCACACAGGCACATTACACTGTCATGTTGCCGCCGGCCTCGAGTCAAAATAAAGCGGACGGGAGAATCCATGCCAGTGTGAAATCAAGCCGGAGTCGACAGAAATAGCAGGAGCGCCGTGGCTGCGCCGACTTGCCCCACTCTCAGCTTTGTCACGGTCACCGGGCCGGAGCAGCCTTTGCAGTCAATCGGCGCCGGCACAGTCGGAGTCGTCGGAAGGGCAACCTAGGCGCACCTCCAGATTCTACCCTTGCTTCATTACAAGTCACACGCATAAGCGCTTTCATGGGATCGAAAAACCGATGTTTTGTCGCCTCACCCTCCGCGTTACTCTAGGCAGGAATTAGGTCGGGACCGGGCGGTATTGAGATTTTGGGTCGGCGTTCGTTTCCACTTGCAGTCCCTGCACGATATGCAAGACAATAAGTATTTAAAACATCACGCTTGTGCGCTGCCTGAAGAACAGCTCAATTAACCTTATTCAGTCTATTCGCCATGTCACAAGAAATTTTGTTAAACATCAATGACCCTCAAATCATGGGTGTACACATGAAAACCCTTATTGACCTTTGGGTTGAACATGGTCTAACAGACAAACAATTCCTTGCCCTTGAAACCACTCAATCTCTTACCAACGATCTGGAAACCAGGTTTCTTGAAGCCCTTGGGCTTGCGAAAACATGGTATACCACCGTTTTCGAAAACATTCTGATGCACCTGGAAAACTGGGAAGAACTACCAGCTTGGCAGGAAGTTTGCATCTTGAAAGGATACTTCGATCGAGCCCCCGAGTTTGTACAGTCAGTTCGCGCATCTACCAAAAGATATACCTTGATAATGATCGAGGTCTTTTCGCAAGTATGTTGAGATTCACAACTGCTTTGAACTCAGCTAACAATATGCCAGGAGATATATAAAAGCGGCCCTGGATTGAAAGATTCTCGAATGCGACACCCAGAAGATCTTATTCCTTATTTCTGGGAAACGTCAAGGTGGTATCGAACAAAGTTCTATCAATATCAGGACAGGCAGTTTTCGAAACTCTACAACCTGGAGCATTCTGTGAGAGCTTCACTGGCTTCTGGGGGGTCTCTTTACATAGTAGTCGCAGAGGACGTGTACCCGCCAGCATGGACCCAAGCCATGAGGGCTTGGGGCAAGCCTGAAGAAGCCACTGAGTGGAGTGGAGCCCTCCAGGTTAGACAGGCTGTCCAGAAAGATGAGTTTGTGGAACGATGGATTGACATGAATGGTAGTGCAGCCGTTTATCCAGGATTGTTGCCTATGTTTGAGGAAGACTAGGTTCAACTCAGGATGGAACTAATCATGATTGTGTGGCTAGTACTTTAGGTATCTGTTTAATTGTCAAGTTTGAGTTGAATCATCGCGGTGCTAAATTCTCGTCACAATATCTCAGCTGAACTGACAAACTTGAATGTGGTGGACTTGTAAAACATCATAGCTTATATCTTAAAACACTCTTATATTGTAGATTGTTATCTTATGAGTACAAGTTAATGCACGGCCTTCCCCCCGCTGCTTTTCTCCCCACTATTTCTCTCCTCGTCGTCTTCGAAGTCAGTCGTGTCGTCCTTCCATGGCACGGGAGGACATGTCGGAGTAATTGGCGCTTCCGGTGAATATGTCTCGGTAGCCGACTACAAAGCCATCGTTCCATTAGTTGGTCGGTATGCAAGAAGGGTTATAGACCATACCAGATCCTGTAATATCATCTCGACACCTTGGTGAAGCTTCCTGGCAGTTGCGTCCGCTGTTGCTACCATGAAGCGAATATAATTGAGATCCTCGTGTAGTTTTTGAAGGGCTTGCTGAAGAGCTGCGAGCTCCGTTGATAGATCCGTGTCAGCCATTGCACAACTCAAAAGAAAATGTTGCCTTGTTTCTGCGTGACGAGTGGGAAACGGGCTGGCCCGGGTTTTTATGGTGGCAAGCTTCGGCTGGCGCCGTCACGTCCGGGCATTACATTCCGTTCCGTGCCTAAAATTAGCCGTCGAAAGCGGACACTCTCGCCTGCCGGCAAAGACAGTCGGCTTCCCAGAAATGTGCAGGGATATATATTTAGTGGATCTTGGCTCACTTGGTCATACTATGAACAATAGACGGGCTTTATTGGTATGCTTAAGGAGAGACATCAAAGCGAGTGATAGCTACAAAGACCAGCTGAAATTTCCTTCCACATCGCATTGTGATCCACTAGTGACCCATATTGTGTCGCTCGAAGCTGAGTGGTACCTGAAGCCTTGTGTTTCCTCCTAACTCAAACGTAAGTTGCGCGAGTCGTAGATGTCTAGGTGGGAAAAACACCCGGATCGACTCAACATCGCAGTCCTTGCAAACATCCCACAAACGCCATGAGATTTCGTTTTCCCAGATAACCACGAAGAATGGTCTCTTCATCTTCTTTACCTGCTCAAGCTCATATATCCTCGTTTCCATGGACTCTAGTTGCGCTGGGCCTGTACCGGCCAGATGCTGTAATAGCCTCGCGATCGGTAGTAGGTTGGGAGATAGTCTACGAGCACTGTCGACTTCATAGGGTTCCTGGGCGCTCCAGATTTTCTCTAGGAATATTCTTCCTTCCTCCGGAAGCCCTTCAGAACAGCAACGTGAAGCCAATGCCTTCGCAATGGGATAGAGCATCTCTTCCATCTCGTTTTCCCGAAACAGGGGCCATGCTTTAGCGAAAGCACCCTCAATAGCGGATCGTGACAGAAAGTAACAGCGGACCGCAAGTCTGAGATTGAGATAGACATTGGTAGTCCTGTGTCGCTTGTTTTTGATGCCATGGCATGACGCGAAAATGTTTCGAACAATATTTTTGTTTCTGCGGTGGCATAGATTGCGAAGAGTCGAACAAGAATGAGCGACAGAGACAACTGTCTCCACATCCTGAACCTCCTCTATAACCATCCCTATGATTTCAATAGGTAGGTCAAGGAGAGGAAAAGACATGTGCGCGAGATCGTTGGCGTAGTTTGGGTGCATTCTAAAAAGCTGAAATGGTCGAACGTAAGAGTCCATGAACTGGTAGGAGTCCAAGCTACTTATGCTCCGCGGATGCTGGGTGTTGGAGATAAAGCATAGAGGCTTTGTGCATGTGAGTCCCTCCGCAAATGCTCTTCTAGAGCCCTCAGCGTCGGAAGGGACCCACCTGCCGGCGATCGGTGACGGGAGAGGCACGGAGAAGTGGGGGCATTGTCGGCCGGCTGCTCCGGTCACTACCGATCTGGCGGGTATTACAATCTTTTGATTGGCTATTTTCACGATACTTGAGCAGGTAATATTTCGGGGTCAAACCTCTTCCCATCTATATCTCCTCTCCAGACTTCCCATATCATTCATGCAGTAATGGGCCCTTCCTATAGCGACTGCCGCTTCCATTATGGCTCATCCAGCAACCACCGAATGAGAACGAGACAGCAATTATAAATAGTGGGGAAAAAATTACAGTACATAGTAACTCAAGGCTCACTGCAATGTCAAATGTAGGACGTTTCAACATTCGGAATCTAGGTAATGGTGTTTTCATCTTGGCTAGGTACTTGTATGGTGCAATATTTCACCACTTGGCGAGTTGTTTCTCAATCGCGGCAAAGTTTAAGTCATGTCCTTCCACAAATTGGATCTTTCCTCCAGGGTAGCCAGGTAGCACTTCAACATCCTTACAACTGGTATAAATTCCTTGTAAGGGGCCAGGTTTGACATTCGGCCAATCCCAAATCCAATAATGGGTGTACCAGCCGGATATGTCTGTTGGGAGCCGGACATCAATTTGGCACCAAAGGCCAGCCCCAGAAGGATCTGTTGGGGCTTTTGAAAATAACTGTTGTCTTTTTCGAGAGGCACCACCGTCGTTGATTTGGTAATATTGACCATCGCCAAAGTCCCAGGTCCCCAAAAGTCTACCGCGAGCATGGCCTTCGGTCCCTTGCGCGTCCCAAGTACCGTATATTGAAGCCAGATAATCGTTTTGAAGAGGTGTTGATGTACCATACACAGAAACGGTACCACTACCTGACTTATGCGGCGAGTTCTGCAGCAGTGTCACATGGCCATTCTCTTAGTACTGGAGAGCCACAAAATCACCTGCCCGAGCTTTTGATGCAGGGAACTCGGCGGTATAGCGTCTCGTAGCTTGTGATGCTTTGAGTATTGGTTCGTCAAAGCTTGTAAGCAGTGACTGCATAACGCTATCAGTGAATTCGGGATTGAGCCGGGACATGGTGCTCCGAATATAGCCAGGTTGTCCCACCATGGTACTATTGACTTCAATTCTCATCAGTCGTTCTACCCAAGAGTGGCAGAACACAGACGGCGCAATCGCAATTGCAAAAAAGAAGGAAAGAAAAGTAGAAATCATATTGACGCTTACCAGTAGCAGAGCAGTTGACGGGGTTGAAAGGATACACTCTTTATCAAATGCCTTACTGGAAACACTACTACCGTTGTTTTAAACCTAGCCTAAAATAGTGTTACTTTTCGTTTAGTATTCGTTTTTACTAGTAAGTTTACTTTTAGATGAACTAAATCTCGCAGTTACCAGTCTCCTGCTAAGAAAAGGGTTAAGTGCTACATGTTAAATTTGTTCTGTTACCAGTTATCGATGGCAGGGCCCACTAACGTTACTGGTAGTTATCGCGCGGCGAGCGCTTGGCTACTGGTCAATGTGGGCGCCTTTTAGGCGCTAAGCTGTGATACTGGTCACCATATCACGGGTGTTAATCCTTACCAGTCTCCGCCCTGCTAAAGTTACTGGTCAGCGCAGGTATGCTTGTACTGGTAACTGAGACGTACCAGTATCACTGAAACTACGATTACTGGTAGCAGCTGCCTACCAGTAATCGCATAACTATGATTAGCAGTAAGTATTAGTTACTAGTAACGGTAGGACCAGCGCTACCAGCAAGAATTGGCTACCAGTATCTCTAACCAGCCAGTTCCTAGTAACCTGTACCTGGAAACTCTTTTGTTACTGGTAAGTGCTCTCCATCTAATACGCGATTACCAGTATTCGGTGTACAAGGATATCGAGCTGACCAGTAATTACTGCAACACGGTCCTACCCCTTACTAGTAAGCTGCCGCGACGCAGCTGGACTTTGCGAGTTACTGGTACCATGACTTTAAACCGAGGTTCATCGCCAAGGGCGAAGCTTACTGGTACCTTATAATAGAAAGATTGAAGTTGTCTGCCCCCCGTAGCTTGTACATTTCCTCTTACTGGTATAAAGACTCTTAACCACGCCATTCATTTACAATCTTCCCCCATAGCGTCTACTTTACAACTTACTGGTATTCCCGGCGGCACCCTTCAAGACATCGCTCAGTCACACTATGCATTCACAATCTTCAGACCCCTCTCACAGTGATAACCAACCTCCAGATGGTTTATTGGGCGTTTTGAAGGATATCTGGCCTTTCTTATGTCCTAACGGATTAGACTTCGATGATGATCCAACCTCGGCTGAAGCACTGCAAGCTTTGTTGGACTACGAGTCTACTAATTGCGACCAATATGGGACATTTGCCCACACTCTACAAACTGACGATACACCCTCAACATGCTCTTCACCTGATGATGAACCACCGTTAGATAGCCTACCTGAGCTGTCAGAAACCGAGTCACTATCAGAGAGTGGTATGTTGTTACACAGTAGTGGAGGTTGAGGTATCGTGCTGACCAAACAGAACCCTCTGAGCTGGATAATGATGAGACCAGGGAGGTGGATGAACAGGTGCAATTTTTGGATTTGGAGCTTTACAATGGATTTGATGAGGATGTATTGTCTTGTTTGCGCAGTTTGAACTAGCTGTTTAGATGCTCTGTGAATCGATATCTCGCGAGACAGGTCTCCTTAGGACTCTTGACAAGCGACGTGACATCGTCCTCTGATAAATACACTTCATAAATACCAAGACCATCATCACCTTCCCACTGTTCGTCATGGATATCATCTTCCTTGACTTTGGATAGCCAAAGGGTTTGGAAGTTGCCACTGTTCACAGTAAACTCCATGGAATTTACTTTCTTCCGAGAAATTGGTATTGACCATGACAGACCATCCCAGCGCGATGTCAACGGTTCATTACCTTCCTCAGTCTTAAACGAGACTGACCTGACTTTCAACCTGAGCTCGTCATCTTTGCGTCGTCGTTTGGCACTCGACCTCGTCCTCTTAGTCGTGCCGCTCGGTCGAAGACCTTGAAACCCGTCAAAGGACGGTTGCTCGCTTGGGGGCGGGGTTTTCTTGTTCAGTCCTTCGTCGAGTTGCCTTCTCACGGGGTGTCTCTCACCGAAGGTCGACTGCAACTCAGCCCCGCCATTTTCGTATCCATGCTTTCGCTTCATCCCGCTCTCAGGCCGAAGTTCTGGCAGCTGTCGTTCCGAGGTGTCCGGCTGCTTCCATGCTGCGCGCTTAGCCTTGTTTTCCGGACGAAGCTGTGGCAGCCCCTGTGTCAAGACGCTTGTGCGAGGCTCATCCTCTTGAGTCAGGTCGATATAGACTCGCGCCTTGGGAGGCCTTTGAGTCTTCAAGGCATCAGGTGAGTTTGTGAGATACGCCGGCGACTCTTGGGACGCATGTGTTCGTGGAGGGGTGTCTACTTGCTGGCAAGTCAAGATTTCGTGAGGAGATAAGGAGTCCGCGTCTACGGACAATTCCATATTGGTAGACTTCGGGCCCTCTGTGCTTGTTGTCGAGCCGCAGGCCAGAGTTTTGGTCCCCTGGACAGCGGAGACCGCGGAAGAGTCTTCGACTGTGGGCGCTGCTCCATTGGTGGAGCTCAGCGGACAAGTCGACGAGTAGGTTTGTTCCACCTCGTTTCTGTGTGAGGCTGATTGTAATTGTTGAGTTTCGGTATCGGGGTCGGCGGCGATAGCTGGTCGATCTGTTGCCTCGGTGTCGAAACTATTCTGGGAACACATAGCTCCGTGCTGCGGATCCACTGCGTCGACACTCAAGGCAGTGGGTATCTCGGTCTCTGCGACAAAGGGAGCAAGTTCAGCGTTCCAGATCTCAGTATCGGCCATCAGGCTGCTGGGGAAATGCATCGTGCTCAAGCTCTGGTCTGCTTCTTGGACCTCCGGGAGCTGAGGTTGAGAACATCCGAACTGGAACCCTTCCAATACTTGGGAAAGGGGGAAATCTGACTGGGCTATAAGGTAACCTAGAGACCACGCTGTGGACAGATCGCTCTCGACACTGAGTTCAGGCAACTCAAAGGAAAGGCCAGAGAGCATCTTGGGGTCCATGAGGTCTTGAGCTGGTTGAAGACAAGCATCAAGGGCTGCAAGGTCGACTTCGTCAATAGACGAACTGATAGTAGAGGCTTGTGGCATGAAGATTGGGCTTGAAGTCATGATAATTGCGAGTCGAAAAAGCCATAGAGGTTTGATAGATGAAGGAGTTAGGATCGTATACTGAGGCAGAGGGCGGCGTTGCTTCCTTAAGTATCCCTCTCGTACCGCCCATGGGCCTCATTCATGGCCTTCAAAGGAAGACTTGACGTAATGATAAGGCACGCCGAAGAGGACCAACATCGTGTCAACCTTGGTATGACTGGTGGACGATAAGGGAACGGGGTCTATGAGTTGGCCAGCTAGATGTAAACCAGCTTGAAACTGTAAAAAGGGGCATATGATGCATCCTTCTGGGGGCCATTGGCGGTATCAGAAGAATTCCATTCGTGCAAAGTGAGTGTTGCATGCCGCCAACACTGGCCGTGCTATCTTGAGCTACGGGATGCTCGAGGCCATGGGCGGAGGCGCATGAGACTGGCTGTAACCCGACTACCCACCCAGCTCTTAGCTACTTAAGGGAACGCACCCCCCATCTCTTCCCTCTATTCTTTCCCCTGCGAGAGCCAGTCAATCCCGTGTTGCTTCTTCTACCTAAACATGACGACTATTCGTAACATGGAGTCAAAGTGTTGGGACTGCCTCAAGCGTCTTGATGCCGGACCGAAATGGCGACCAGTTGGGAGTCGTGGAGTACGTATCCTGTTTAACCATCTCACTCGTGCCTAATATATGTTTCTAGCTCTTATGCGACTGCTGCGCTGAACCCCGACGCCGTAATGGATCTTTAATGATTCGTCAGTTCGATTGGGAGATGTGCCCAATATGCTGGGACCCTTTCCCAGATGTCTACTTCACTTGTGATGCCAGGGCATCTTCTACTATCGGCGGTCATGCAATGTGCAACCCCTGTGCACGTCAGCTTGTTCCCCAGGATGGTGAACGGAGGCAGGTCATCATCCCCCCGTCCTGTCCAAAGTGCCGGGGCAACGCGGAAATGCCCGTTGTAGCAGCCCACGAGGTGGTGGTGGTGGTGGACGAGCTAGACGAATCAAAGGCTTCAAATGAACGGTATTTTGTGGAAGATATCATGGCTGTGAGATTAGGGAGGCGGCCGGATGACAAGCAGGTCAAGATTCGCTGGGAAGACACTTGGATTCCATTTAACTTGGTACACGAAGCCTCAGTGAAAGAGGTCTTGAAGGAGGGCCCAGGAGGGATATTGGTTAAGGTCCGCTGGAAAGATAGCTGGGAGATGTTCGAGTCTTTGGATGATGGCCCCTTGAAGGAAGAGGCACGAAGAATGTTTGAGGATAAGTATAATGTTTGAATGCCTGTCAACTAGCAAGGCACGTCTATCTCTTACAACGTACTCTTCAATTATCCAAGCATTTATGACATCAATTAGAAACATCAAGATAACGATTATAGTCCTCATCGCGCCTTGTGCACCAGAATTCTTCTGCGGCGCATTCCGACTTGGCATCTACAGCACAGTCGATCTTGTAGAGAAGTCGACGATCTTGAGGCTTTTGTGTCTGTTGCTTACTCTTGTCGGGCCCTCCGCACTCTATGCCACCTCATGAACAAGAAGGCTATTCAAACAGTTTTCACGATATTTCAACAAAAGCCTGCTAGGATCTACAGACTCCTGAAGCTCGCGGTGGGCCGAGCCTGGCTGCCACGGTCGATAGTGATAGAAGCTCTTGCTAGAGCATGGCAAGCGTTTCAGAGAATACAGCTAGAAGAACTTCTCTACCCAATTATGAGAAACCTAGCTATTGCCTATTGCTCACAAGTTCTCCCGCATGAGGGTGAGATATTATCGGAGAAGGTCTGGAACGCTGAGGCACCCTACTGCTCCTTCAACCACAAGAGGTCACCTGCCCTACTGCCAATAGCCCACCTGCTACAGCAACTGGCCTGTAGGACTTGGTTCGAAAAGGAAACACTCGGATAGGAGCTATTGAAGAAATCGAGGGTGATATACACTTTCTACTTTCCCAAAGATAGCGTGACGTGGAGCTTGTGAATGCTAAGGGGAAGCCGCGACGTCGATTCGGCCAAGTATCCACCTCCTGAATCTACCGCTCACTCTGATGACGATGTCCGCGCCGGTGCTCACTCCGACTACGGTTCTATCACCCTCGTCTTCCGCCTAAAGGGCCAAGCGGGATTAGAGGACCTCACAAAGGACAACGTCTGGGATCAAACTCCGGCCAGCACCGGCAGAGCCGATCTCCGGCTTTCCGTTAAATGCGGACTTCCGTTCCGTTACTATTTATAGTTTACTGGCATAACTAGATTCGACATGCTTTGCACCTGCCTCTCTCTCTTGGGTGAAAGAGAGTTAACTACTTCCTTGTTCTTTAGCTAAGAAAGACCTAAATGCTGACCTCTTAAGCTTATCAGGAAGCTGTTGGTTCTGTGACCTAAGAGCGCCGGGTTTGTATTGGCTAATCCAAGTAACCTCACATACCAGGGTAATATCTATATAATATGGCAGTTAGCCCCTCTCATCCTTTGTTGCAGCCTATACTAAGACAACCAGGCAGTCCAGAGTCACCCACGTTCCGACATGACTTCCGTTCTTAATATGAAAGCGAGGTGTGGAGCCTGTTACGAGGCTCTCAAACCAGGCCCAAAATACCGTGCCTTCCCAAGTGCTCGTTGGTTAAGGCTCGCCGTGCGTGTTCCTGCCCAAGATCTAATCATTCGTTATAGCTCTTGTGCGACCGCTGTGAGAAGGATCGACGCCATGAAGAACCATCAATAATCCAACAATTCAACTGGGATGTATGCCTGATATGCTGGGAGCCTGACCCAGAAGTGTATCTTACCTGCCAGCGTCAGTCTTCCTCTCGTCAATGGGGCCATGCTGTCTGTTTATCGTGTGCTCAAAGTTTGGGGATCAAGCGCGCCAGGCATGAGGATCACCTACTCCTACCTACGTTTGTCGAAGGCCCTCTCGCTTGTCCAAACTGTCGAGGAAAAGTAGAAATGGCTGTTCAAGCAGTTCATGAGGTCATCTCCATCGATGAAGAGCGGTTTGGTGTCAAGGGTGTTGTCGATGTAAAGCTGGGAACAATCTCGGGTGAGAAATATGTCAAGATTCACTGGGAAGACACTTGGGAGAAGGCGGGTTCTTGGAGTGAACCAGATACGCGGTCGTGTGTGGATATGATCATGGCTCATACCGCTGTCCATGGTGGGTTCGGAACACAGCCCGCATCATGTTTTGATATTTCAGTATGTTGCAATACTTTGCTCCCACCCGTGGCTGAAGCTTTTAAAGGAGGCTTCTAACCTGAATACAGTATCTGGCTCCATGTAGCAATTCTTAGTATTTTGCGCCCTTTTACGGTTCGAGCGAGGAAATCCCTGAAGCCACCACAACTCAAGACATTCCCTTGCAAGAGAAGCTCACTCGATGCTGCTTATAAAGCGTCTGTAAACCAACTCAAGCGCCTCGTAGTGATATACCGCAATAATTACGCATCTTCGTCTTATACGATGCTATGGCATACAGCCCTAATTCATGTCGCAAATGCTATCCTTGGCGACACAAAGGGCCCTGCTTGGCGCTTCTATCCCTTTTTCTGCATTCAGTGCTACGGACATCTACGGCAGGCATATCGCTTTGCAGAAGCCATCGGTCGGAGCATACTATCGATGGCGCTAAAGCAAGGCAATTTATCAGCAAGCGAAGCGCGACGATTGATGGAGCAGTTTGAAGAGAACGGGTTAAGCAACCCATTAGAGGACATTCGGGCTACGTTCATGGCTGAATTGAATCTTGCCATGACGGATCCTACGGAGGCAAGCGTGGAGAGTCTGGCTGACAGGTTTGAGGACATAGCGTTGTTACGAGAATTTACGAATGCGGAGACCCTAAGCGAGAATGAGGTGATGGAATCAGATGTCAATGCTTGGGATACGCTGTGAAAAGCCCATGCGGTTGAAGATAACGGAGCCAGCCAAGACTGCAGAAAGAGTCAAGAAATTAAAATTAGAGGATTTATGTCATCAGTTCCACTTAAATATTCACTGACTGTGCTTTTCATTCAATTGAATAACGCGTTGTTATGTTGTTGAAGAAATCCCTTTCTGTATGCCTTTCTTGGTGTTGTGAAAAACTGGCCGGTTTTGGGGGGTGGCCGGTTATGAGGTGACTCACGTTACAATTAAACTCGTAGGTTATTCGTCGTCTTAATAAGGTTTCCTAACCTCTGCTTATCCGGATCTATACCAATCCACTCAATGTCAATCGGCCAAGATGAGCGTACTTGCTCCGCTATCAGCATTTCCTTCTCTTCGTTCTCTTCCCGGCTATCCTCGATGGCCTTAAGTAGACACTGATCTTCGACACCCATGTTGCCCTTCATGATACGGAAAACTAATTGAGCCAGATAGCAGCTCTGACTCTAATCTCGGAGCCCTTCCGCAGCAAGAACAACAGTCAACCGTCTGCTTTCAATTTCTGTCAACTCAGCAAGCTTCAAGGCTTTTATGTACATAAAGCCCAGGAAGGATAATATGTGAGTCATAAAGATGTCATATGATTTGTAGCCATGTCGGAGGTGATATAAACGTAACAATGTTTCTAATCGAATCTTGGCATCATCCAATGTCTTCTGTACGCTTACATCATGAAGCGCACATTGAGAAGTAATACCCAGTGTTTCTAAAAGATATATGATCAGGTTGTAGTAATGCATGCTAGAGAAGAAGTTGGCAAGAGTACGCAAATGAATGCACAGATAACTTACTGGAGCTTAAGCTGCCACGGGAAGCATATATCTCTTGCTGTGAGATCCACCGAAAGATTTCAATGCCAACTGTCAAGTCGAACGCAGAAGCTTTGGATCTTATCTATAGTGGCTTTCGGGGCTCTTTCTACCTGACTGAAGAACACTGTAGCGAGGCCGTTGACAATGATTCGGAATTTCGCTATGGCTTTAAAGGTATTGCCATAGCTTACTGGCACAGGTCGTTGATTGGACGGATACTGAAGCCAAAATTCGCCGTAGCAATTAGAGTCTTGGGCAGTATCGGGTAATGCTATGCTGGGGGCATAGCCAACAGTGGTGCTTTGAACACATGAAAGCTATGGACGCTACCATTTTATCAGTACATCCACAAGACGTCTATCAATGTCACTCACGCTTGCAGTCCGAATAAAGCCCACACTGTAATTGCTCTTGCATTATACTCGGTGTGATCATTAACTTGGGTCGGCGGTGGCAACAGCTGCATGCTGTGAGCGGCAGAAACGGCATGCGTCAGATATGATCTTCCGATCTCGTCGCTGCCGTTCGCATCATACACCACATTTAAAGCATTTTCAGTGAAGTTAAAACGTTTTACAAGAATTGCACCGTGGATCGATTGCCTTGAGATCATTTCCATATCTCCTAAAAGGTCACAAAGCTCCAGTGCGGTCACGACGAGGGGTTGTAGCCAGTTAAAATGCACAGAACTGAAGGTACTTCTATCGCCACCTAATATATGCGGTGATAGAAGTACCAACAGGTCTCATTGTTACAAATCGCTACATCACCGTTGCGGTCAATGTTTTCTTCCGCGATCTCGACAGCGGTTACTCAACAGGTAGAGATGTGTACGAAAACCGGGATTTGGCAGCGTACGAGAAGGGACGACAAGATATCAGCCGAATCGTCAAGAGCTTTGACCGCCTACCTTCTGAAATTCGTCACTTTTATCTAGCAAGGCTCGCAAACGAGCTGCTACACGAAGAGCACTGACGGAGCGGACTGGCGAACGGACCCGAATGGTCGGAGACGGAGGGTGAGAGACTTTATGATCGTCCGCATACACCTGTTTATGGCTTGAAACGCTACGTTTCACTCAACCGACGCCATCTTTTGAGGTGAGGACCCTGCTCGGGTTTTCTTTAACTCAACGCTCCGGATAGAATTCGATCCAATGAGACGGACGCTTGGTGGCTAAAGTCAATGGGCCAGCGGGGCTGGG
This sequence comes from Fusarium guadeloupense, assembly GCA_021655865.1. Lineage (NCBI taxonomy): Eukaryota > Fungi > Ascomycota > Sordariomycetes > Hypocreales > Nectriaceae > Fusarium > Fusarium guadeloupense. Next base: position 59,885 of record JAJJWM010000018.1, read on the forward strand.
ATTGGATTTTCACAGTTGAATATACCGCACCCACCCAATCGCATGCCAAATTAAGTGACAAAGTCGCCTGTTACGAGGTCAGAGCGCACTAAGAACATCATGATTACGCTTATGTTTGCATAATACGGACGCATCTCTCAAATAGGAGGGTTGCTCCCTGCCCAAGACTCGGAGCCATCAAGAGAAATCGCACCTGCAAGCTAGCACTGACGGCCCTCGGTTGAGCGCCAAGCATCACCCTAGCCTCCTTCAATGTCCACGTTTCGTCTCTTAGTGGCAATCAGAGAGCAGATTCTCAACTTGCATATGCCTCTCCCTTGTGGTGAATCCGGAGCCCCAACTGCTGAGTGGACAACCAGCTCAGGTCAGATAGATCGTGAATGCGTATCCGTAGTGGCTAGGCCGATATGGCAAAGTCCACCAGAAACAACCCGCAGGTGCTCGGTCCCTACTATGCAGGTGTCAGTTAAGAACCTCTGTTGTCCCAGATGTCTTTTGCTTCCCGCCCAAGATCCTTGTTTTCACCAAACACGGCGGCAGCAACTCGTCGTTGCTCCTCCACATGTCTGTCTCCATGGCCACCATATCTACCGAAGAGTTGCTCCATCGGTATCAAGGCCATATTATGCCTCAAAGCTACAATGCTGGCTTCGTTGCTCTAAGCTACGTAGTCAGCCTCGTCGGTGCTGGTTCAACCCTCGAGCTCATCAACCGACGAACCGGTCTTCGAGGTCTTTTCAACCAGTATGCCTTTGCCTTGGAACCACATGCCCAGGTTTCGTCAGAAAAGGGTTCTAACTGAAACAGTCTGCTACTCATGAGCTCAGCAGTCACAATGGGTGGAGTATCCATCTGGTGTATGGTGAGTGGTGTTCCGTTTCGTACTCAACTCCTCGACGTATACTCATCGCCGTCTTATCTGAATAGCATTTCATCGGTAACAGAGCCATCGATCTCGCCGATGGACAGCCGGAGCTGCAAGTCGCTTATTCCAGCGGCTTCACTGCTATATCTTTCTTCGTCCCAATCCTGGTTCTTCTTGCTGCCTTCATGGCTGTCGGTACCAACAACGTCGTCTCGTGGTGGAGACTCATAGCCGGCGGTTTCCTCTGTGGAACTGCGGTATGTGGGATGCACTATCTCGGCAATGCCTCCATCAACAACTACACATGTGTGTATCAGCCAGCATTCGTTATAGGGTCCGCCATTATCGCTATAGTCGCGAGCAACGTCGCCTTGGCCATGTTCTTCGTGTTTCGAGCTATGTGGGCGAATGCATGGTGGAAGCGGGTCATCTCGGCCGTTGTACTTGCTGGAGCTGTTTCTGGGATGCATTGGTGTGCTTCTGTAGGAACTCGTTATCGACTAAAAAAGATCAAGCCTAATAGCAACGAGCCGTCGAGAACAGGCACAGTTGTTGTCGTCATTTGCTTGGTAAGTGCATGAATTCTTCGAGTCTTTGAGGGGGTTCGGTAGAAGATCCTGCTAACATAGACCAGTCGCTAGGGGCCTGCTTTATCATTGCCACCTCAGCGATTCTTCGCGCAAGAAACATGAGAAGATCCGCCCTTCGCGCCCAGCAGATCACACTTGCAGCAGCAATCTTTGATAAGGGGGGAAGAATTCTCGTCGACCCTGATGGATATATCCCAAGCACTGTGGTGGCCGACTCTTTTTTGGAGAAGGTGAAACCAGACTCCAATCAAATTGCAGAGTTGATGCTAAATAAAGTAGAACTCAAAGGAAGGATTCAACACTGGCCACCCGCTATTTCATTGGATGTACCAAGCATCAAGGAACTGGAACATGATTTGGAGTCTCATAGGAGGCATGAGACAACATGTATCACAGTTGCCGCACTCCCGTACTCACAAGGATGGACGACGAGGCATCCAGCTTGTGAGTGAACATGGCGAGACCATCGACAGTTACGACATGATCTTCAAGGAACTTTTCTGTCTTGCCGCCGCTGCCCTTGCTGACCGACTTCGAGAAGATTTAACATCAATCGGAGTTCTGTGGGATCAGATTCTGCCGACAGGTGCCATTGGTAGGCGGCCTCGGACTCAACTGCGCAAACAATCCAACGCCGGGCTAGGCTTGGAAGGCAGCAACGTCAATGAGAAAATCCACAGCAGTCTAAATATCACCGAGAAAGGTCTGCATATACAAAATCACGATTACGGGCGTGGGTCACTAATGTTCCTCGTCCGCCGCTCCGAGTCGAATCGCGATACTGAGCGATTGATATCAACCGGCTACCGTTTCGCTGAGTTGCATCAAGTTAGCGACCTCATCAAATCGAGCATGCAGATCCAAACCCTCGAATTCGAGACCAAGCTGAGGGAAATGGCGACTTATACGAGCAAACACAATCATATTCATCAAGGAACCCATCTAGGCTTCTTTGCGATCCGAGCCCGCGTCAGTTCTGGCTTTGAGGTCCTCGTGAGAAAAGGCGCACGTCATCTGCTTCCAACCATGCCCTTCCCATTCAAGAACCTTGAAGATTGGCATATGCACTACCTCAGGAAATTTGAGAACGTGCCGGTATCCAAGATTGTAGAGAAATGCAAGGAGGATTCCCAGCGCAGTGACCGAGAGGCCGAGTTCGCCGGGCAGATCGCAGATACCATCAAGGCTTTGCGGGAATGGACCCAGGAGCCCTTGCTCGAGGATGCGATTCTTACATCGACAACATTCCGAATCCCCTGCCGTGGAGATGAAAAGCGAGCAGAAGCGACGATGATAGCAGTGCGGCTTGTGATTCCCATCCATTCAGTATTGTCGAGTCCCAACTGCGAGTTTGTGCCCCTGAGCTTCTTCAGAATGCGTCAAGTGTCGACCCAGTCTTATCGGGAGTTCACTCGAGGGGTGCACCAAGAGTTCGGCCACATTGCAAAAACGGCGGATCACCGTGAAGGCTCTCAAGATGGCACAAGTCCCTCTTCGTCCAATCGATGGCCGTTTGGACGGTCGGACACATCTCGAAGTATTCGGACCGGGGGAAAGTCCATATCAAATATTGCTGGACGTCGAATTTCGTCCATTGACTCGACACAATCCAGCTCGGCCATCAATCTTTGCTCGCCGAGGGGCAATAACCGAACACAATCGATTGATTCAACAGAGGGGTCAGAAACATATTTGCCTCGACAGGAGCCACTCCAGACAGCGCCATCATACGGCGGCATCATGGTGTTCCAAGAGATCACCGTGGATGTGCAAAGAGGAAATGAAACAGCTGGAAGGAAGCCTAGCAACGGTTCCGACGCTGACACCATAACAATCGAGAAAACAATCTCCAAGCAGTTGCCAGCAGCAGGCATCGAGCTGCAGTTACTGAGCCATTTTGGAACCAATGATACTGGTACGCAGTTATCCAACGACATTGAAGCTAGTAAAGGGGGGCACAGTTATGTTGCGTGCTTTGTCGATGTTTTATTTGCAAAGACGGTAGAGAGCCGTTAGAAGATGGATGCAAAGATGCGAAGCCGTGTCTGTGTCGCCTTGTAATGTATGCATATGCATGAATGCATGTGCAACTCTGTATATATTTCTTGTTTCTTTTATGCCCTGATGAAGTGCTCAACGGGAGACCTTAGGACAGGCTAGGCTGCTTCTTGAGTGGCGTTGGTTTTTCAAGGATGGTCGATCAGTTGGGGATAGCACTGTTCGTGCAAAGAGTGTCATTAACTGTACAGGCCCTTTCACCGACTCTGTTCGCAAAATGGACGATCAAGAATGCAAAGAAATCGTTGCCCCAGCTTCTGGTGTCCACGTTATTCTCCCCGGTTACTTCAGCCCTTGAAAGATGGGTTTGATTGATCTACCAGTGAGGTGGTTGAGACAGCCTATGCATCTTTCGTTTGCATCTTATTTTATTTCATTTATTGATCGATGCTATTCTCCATCTCACTTGTATTCTTCGCTGCTTCACCCTTCTCGGTATAACATGCTGTGTATACTAGGCTGCTTGCTTGTGTCTGACTGGACTCATTCAGAAATACCTTTCAAGTTGTGAGTATGTCTTCCTAACTTGACTGGTTGTGTATCACAAATGATAAGCGGACGAAGCAGACAGCTGGTGGTCGCTATTACTAAGCTAGCGGCGAAGCCTCTCTTCTTGGTTGGGGAGTCGAAACACTGACCCCGGGCCAGTTATGCAAGCAAATCCGGTCGGCCCGAAGCTTGCCTCTCTTGGACTAGCAGGTGCGCATCATCCTGCACTTTCTGTAAAGATAAGCTTATGTAGTGGCTCTGGATATGAGCTGCTCATCCGCATGAGAGGTTGATCACCTTTTGTTTATCAACGGTGAGCTTGGTTGCCCATAATGTCTCGCCAGCATTTGAATTCAAGCTCCCGGGTAAGGGTTAGGACGGCAATCGCTTGAGCAGTTTCACTAACTCTTCCTTCTCTACTAGCTACGGCCCGTAACTGGACAGTACTATCCTTCTCCTTTCAGCTTCTGTCAATCGAGCGCCGGCAGGATTTACTATTCTGGCTCGTGAGCCGGTCTCCCCATCCTCACTCTACATGATTACCACAGTGACCGGTTACAAAACGCTGCCATTTCATCTAAGAGGGTGTGCACTACATCCAAGCTGCTCCTCAAGATGCCATATTATTTATCATACTATAAGAAGAGTTTATTCTACCATCAATATTTGAGCTTGGGCCTCTTATCGCTTACCCGGTCTATTCTTAACGCTTAGCACGATATACTTTTAGCCCATACAAACACTTGCACACAGAGGTCTAGTAAGCTAAATAGTATCTACATTAGTGAATGCCATCCTAACGTATAGATTATAGTCTTGCGCTAAGCTCACCTTTTACCACAATGTATCATTTTGCTAACTATTATTATATTTATTCATCTTGCATAGACCCTGGAATACATTTTTGCAAAATGTCCATTGAAGGGCGCCTAAAGCATTTATATCCAAATGGTCCCCATGAGTACTACATTGTACTGCCTAAGAGCTGCCCGTTATGTTGCAGTTAAAATTAACAAAACAGCTTCTGTTGCTGGTATCCTCGGCCGGCTATGTTGGTCTACTTGTGGGGCTGGTTACCGATGAGTCTCGGAGGTGATCGAAACCGTCCCAATCTGAGGTGCGAATCCTTACTCCGCTTCGGGCGGGTACTAAAGCCGTGGTTTATGGGGCTGGGTTACGAGATATAGCATGGCTCCTTAAGCATCATTTTCTGACCTTCTACCCCGTAAAGAAAGCTAAGGTTATTTCTGTCTTATAGCTATAGTGCAATTGAGCTTGGCATGCATCAAGGAAGGTGACCCCATAGGGTCTGGCCATCTAAAAGCTTCTCTTGGTGACAGATGATGTCCGCTACTTTCGCCAGACTCAATCCTTGGGGGGAATTAGTGTAAGTATAGTTTCCTTACTGAAATCGATAGGCACATTCTCCAGAATGGCACATTATACCACGATATACCCAAAGTCATAGAATATAAAATAGCATTGAGCATTTAGGATCATGGCGGTGACTATATTGGCAATGAGAAATAGAGGTTACCTTGTGATAAGGTGTCAGTATGTCAGCATGCCGGTATATAATGGGTGAGTGTATATAGAGATTAACACGGAGGAGAACCGGCATGGAATGCATAGGTGGACCGGCCTATGGTGCCGGTACGTTTACGTGTCGACCTTATGTCATTACTGCGTTGGTAGGACCCTGCGTCGGTCATTTCGATTCTATAACGACATATTACCCTACGATGACCGCCGGTGCCTGTCGGGCGGATTGTTCCACTGCATACGAGAAGTTATATATTATGGGCTTGTGGTTATTCCGGAGTCCCTGAAGCTGAAGGCAAGCGGGAGATGCACGAGAAAGGAAGGACCTCACAATGTACCAGCCCGGGATATAAGATGGTATATTGCATCCTAGATAAACTTTTAGGATAGCATATGATACTATAGCATAGAAGTTGGGACAGCCATAAAGTCATGGTATAGCCCCTAGTATAGTATGTTTAGTATCATAGTACATTCAACATTACGGTACATTCATCGTTACAGTAGGTTCGATATCCCAGGGCACGCCCATCCAATGATGTCAGAGCCCCGGACCTGTTGTGTCGGACTCGTCCGTGAGGATTGTGCCTCAGCAGAACAAAACGTCCTCCTTATGCTTCCTTGGCGCCTATTTTCTCTTTGTCTTGTGCTTGCTTTGTCGGAATGAGTTTGAACAATCTCCTGTCTCTGAAAGCGTTCGGTCGTGATACTGGTATACTACCTCTGCTTTGCTGATCTAGGTTTATGTATTCCTGCCCAAGTATGATAGTAGAAGCTAGCTTTTCTGGTGAGCATAAACGTTTAGGGGGATGGCCATAATCTAACGATAGCTCATCTTCAGATATCTCTGGGTTATATCGTAAAGCAAAGGAAACATTATTGTTTGGATCATAGCTGTTTACTTTAGTTATACCGCCCTGCGGCATCTGCCTTGGCACATTATTTAGTGTAGCCATAACTCCTAAGTCTACCACCTTCCTGTTAGCTTCTGCAATCACCTCATCTCATTGTTTCTTTACCCAGTCCCTGCCATTCCGATATGCAGTGGCTCCCTGTCGAAACGTTTTAAGGTCACTTGTCAGAGACCAGCCTTTGATCTGTATCATGGCGTAACCAGGAGACGCCCCCGGTGTCGATGGCTTAAGCATGTAACTGGCATACGCTTTTAAAGTGCCTCCATGATATGTCTACGCGAGAGCAGAGGCTTTGTTATCATAGTATGGCTCTATAGCACCGTAACACAGGAGGCTTTGGAAGCCCCGAGTGCCTAGAGTTATATCATACAGCGCCTGGCGAGTTGCTACAGACAACGACCCATCCGGTCCTTTTACTTCAATAAAGTTATTAGGAAGGATAGGAAGATCATCCTGCGTTAAGGGGACAATATAATTATTGAGTGCCCGGTATACTTCTTTTTGTAATTGTTCAGATCGAGCTCTATAGTAGAGATCAGGCTTGGCACACACAAGCGATCCATCTGTCAAGTGATCTAAGTTTATGAAAGATATATCGCTAGCAATACACTTGATATCCCCAGGATCACCTTCGATAATAGGTAATACGGATGCAATGACGCGGCTTTCCTTTATCGCATGATCATCGGTACGCTTGAACTTTTTGAAATTGTCTTTCGAGAATCAGCTTGGAGATAGCGATGCTCAGGGCTGTTCTAGTGCTTGTCAGATCTCATCTATGTTATCGGGCTCGGAGGGTTCATGACCGTCGGGATACTTATATCCTGGGGGGAAGATGTTGTGGTCGATCAAGTGTTGTTGGAAAGCACGGTCATATGGTCCTATACTTCTCGTGGTTATCATATTCAGGGTGGTATTGCTCTTGCCAGGGGAGCATGAGCTTCGTTTGCGATGGCCCAGACTTGTCTGGCTGGAGCTCATATCGTGATTGCTTGGTAGGCGATACTAAGTATATTAGTGACAAGAATCGGTTTTAGTATACCGAGTTCTCCATACCCCTCTTAGGTCTTTCAAATTGGGCCCGCCGTGCCTGGCGAAACGTCTGACACACACTTGATCTGCTGGAGACGATTGTCGGAGGAACTCTTGTGCAGTGGGAGAGTAAGTCTTTGGTCGCGCAGCAAGAGCACGTCTTGTACAAGGACGGGGTTGCAAACTGCCGGTGGACGACTGTGAGGCAGATCTGGGAGTGGTTCGGCGATTGAGCTCTCGTAGAGCGTTTCTGGTTAATACAGGTCGAGAGAGATTATCCCAAAATTGCGGAGGAGGAATCACGGGATGGTCAACCTTCACTCGCTTCATAACGAGTTGGGTATCGTCGCCTGAGCGTTCGCTTGGCCCCGAGCGCTTCTTTTGGGTTGTGCACTTTGTCGCAGAATGCTGAGAGTTGGGTAGTACAACCATCCTCGCCAGTATGGGACGCTTGACGGGTAGGTGTAGAGTCCAATTACTTATGTCTAAGGGTTAGAATTAGTCTGAAGCTCAACTGGTTGGGGATATCCCAAATAAGTGGGGTCTTATCGATAAGCCGTGAATGCCAATCGTTCCAGGAGAGCCAGTATACTTTGAAACCACATGCGCGTATCGCCAATGCGCCTCGTGCCGAGGGCTAGTGACTCCACCATCAATGGAGAACACCATGCAAATGAACCAAACAACAGCGTGAATGTACCATCACGGGCACCTGCATCAAGAACACAGTTGTACAAACATGTCGACTCGCAAGGTTTTTTTTTTTTTTTAAGACCCAGATGGCGGGGCTAATAGCGTGATTTTGCCTTCTCCACTAAACTTGATATGGCCAAACTGATCTATCATTTGCCTTGCTGAAGTGAGTTCAGATACCCACGTGACTGGGCGAGCGGCGGCAGAGCTCCTCAGATGAAATGTGATTAGCTGCCCTATGTTCATTCTGGTGATGTGATTTGTTACAGACAGGCATCTCTGGAGAAGCATGTGAGTAAGTCGCTTGAAGATTTTGGCACCTCTCCACTATGGCGCCGATACTCACCAATTACCAATTCTCTAGGTGACAAGGATTAGGTTGTGACGGATATCTTGAATCGATATTCCACTCACATCCATCGGCACAGTAATATAACCCCACCAAATAAGCACATAAGAGTTTTATCAATCTCATTATCAGCCATAGACAATCGCATTGAGTTAAAGCCACATATACTCACACGAGCGACTTTGTAACACAGGGCCAGCTTTCCTATGTCTTGTAACCTTCTACGAAATTGTTCAGAGCCCTTAGCAATGAACGAAACATCTCTCAAGTAATAGGATAGTTACTAAAAGAACTCTAATAGTATTATACTTGAGCTTTATTCTGTAATAGTCTATGTAATTTAAAGCCAGCCGATACGCCTCCACAGAGTTGCGGACCCTCCAACAATCGCCGTCACACCTGTGAAAATAATCAACGGTCCATAACCACTTCCATAACCTGCTGTCACTGACCCGCTCCACGGCATCCCTTTTGTCAAAACCTCACTCAATGGTCCGGACATAAGATCCCCGATGCCTCTTCCAGCATTGAAAAAGCCTATAATCATCAGCGGGTCAAAGGCGCCGCGCCGTCTAGCGCTGCTGTCTGGCCGGTCATCGTGTGCCGTATAATCCGAGGTAATGTGCTTGGTAATAGCAGGCCAGGACGATACATATGATCCAGCAAAAAAGCCGTATACAAGGCAAAACACATATAGTATTCCCAGGTTCACCGCGAACCCCCCAAACGAACAGTATTCCGGCCACTGCACCAGTGTAACGCGTAGTGCGATAAGGCCAATACTCGGCGTGTAGAGATATGCCTTTGGGTATCTTCGTTGTAGGTTCATTATAAGTGGGGTACTCAAATATATTACTCCCTAAGTTCATCAGTCCTATGTCGTGCTAAGTAGCTCGGATAAACTCACGAGGCAGTATGTTCCAATGGTTGGGATGCCTGACGTTCCAGCAAAGGGCTCATGAACTTGGTAGTAGTCTTGGAAGACGCCGAAAAAGAAGGAAACACCTGGAAGTAGGTTATGCACTGCTCAGTAGTGATTTAGGGAGGGGGTATTCTCACCCCAAACAAGAGCTTCTATTATAAAGCACGCGGCAAGGAATATCCATATGTCTCTTCCTCTATTGTAATGGATGAGGTGTCCTGTATGTTCAATTTTATTCCTCTTCAAGTCGGGAACAAAATGGATCAAGAGACGGAACATGGAACATATCAAATATAGCCAAGAATGCTGTTTGGATGCATGATTGTAAGTGCATGTGTTGAATTCTCATTAGATTCTATCCCACGCCCTCATCCCGCTTCGCAGCATACTTCCGTACGGCCATATCGTGGTCGCCGTGATCCCGCCATTAGTGCAAGAGGGCGGCCGAGACAATCTCGAAGGCTACCACAATCATCCAGACTCTCACGGCATGGGAGCAGATTCCTGTCATTCCGCGAGAATCAGTTTGAATCGGAACTGGTCCATAAAAGACACCTAGGACGGCACATCGATGCCGTACTTCTCGTAATTGAAGTGCTCCAGACTCGGTATGCTTTCAGCCCAGCCGTCATCAATCCCTCCTAGTTGCCAGTCGTCTCCAACCTCAAACCTTCCCGTCCTCCCAGCCAGCACATTTTTTTGTACCGCTTGATACTCCACCGCCACATCTAGATGCGGTACCCAAACAACCCTCATCCCAGCCCGTCTTGCAGCCTCTACCCCAGCCACGCTATCTTCAAAGACCAAACATTCGTTAGGCATGATGGCTTTTTTGCCAGATTCTGCCGTCGAGTTCAACGACTGCAACGCGACTAAATATATGTCGGGCGCTGGCTTCCCTCGACCTTGTCGCACTCGCGGGTCATCACCCAGGACCCTCCTGTCGGGCTGGAAGAAGCTAAGCAGCCGTTTCGTTTCCGGCCTCGAAGTTTTTATTTCGTAGCTATGGCTCTTGGTACTGGATGCCAATGCCAGCTCAATCCTGTCCCCAGAAGCGCTGCGTGCACGGCTGAGTTTCGATAGAAGCTTCTCCGCGCCAGGCAGCGGCTTGCAATTCGGGAAATGCAGTCGCATTTGTTCACTCGATTCACGGGCGAATTGCTCGCGGGAGATGGGTAACTTTGCCCAGTTGTGGAACATGTCGCTGTTTGTCGAGTTTGAGACACCCATGAGCTGAGCTCGAATCGACCGAGTAAGGGCAGGCCTTTCATACTTTTCAAGAAGTTGGTTCGTGCTTAGAGTGATCATGTCTTCGGAATTGATGAGAAGCCCGTCCATGTCGAAAATACAGGCCCGGATTGCCGGGAAGCTGGTGGCAGTCTTTGTGAGCTTCGGGATTTACGGTATTACTCTCATGTCGACGCCCGATAAAGGCCATACATGGATGTCTCATTGGAGGGCACTTACTCAGTCTGAAGAAGAGCCATAAGTACTGAGAGAAAGCCGACTTTGATCCAAATTGACGGCACCGAGAGCGAAATGAGAGATGAGGTCGGAGTTGAGATTCAGGTCGTGCATTTCAATGTGTTAGGATATGGTGATGTTAGCTGTTTTAGGCCCCTATCGACACGCAACAGGCCACACGTCACAGGGACAGTCTGTGACTTCAGCAGTTGATCCGAGACTTCTGGTCACGTGACGTGACGGCCACCTGCCCTACGAAGAGCCAGGCGGCGCGCAGCCAGCTTCCGCTCTTTGGCTTCAGCTGCTGGGAATTGAACGCTGAACCCATATGAAAATTTGGCCTTTAAGCAGCGGCGAGGCTGGCACCAACTAGTGCAAGAGAATCCGTGGGGCTTGGGGTGTCATGAATTCACTGTACCGAATTGTAAATCTTTTTTAATGTCCGAAGGGCTCCTCTGAAGGTACCTGATCTGCAATTTTGACCAATGAACCGGCTAGAAGAATGATACATCTATTCTCACTGAAATTAGGCCGCAATAGAAGTTTTATCACTCTTATGGACAAATAGACACAGCTCATTATTAATATCCTGCCAGCGACTAGATGTCACCAGTTGTATCTCATAATTAGGTGGCGAGGTACTCCATAGGAGTTTCCGGACATTCCAAGAGATAGCTTTGCGCCGGGGCCCTCTAGGGCCTCCCTCCAGGCAATATAAAATCCGCATCTGTATCTTCTCTTTGTGCTGCGTCATAATACCCGTACGTTCGCTCTGACCCCCACGCTGCCCCGTATCAAGCCAGCGGAGTAGAAAGCGAGTTCAAATTAACTGGAACTGGTCTAGCTATTGTATTCCGATCCAACTGCTATAACAGGGTCAAATTCATTGCTAGCAGTCCACGCTCCCCTACCCCCGGTCTCCTTGGGAGCTGGACGAGTCCCCTGACCAGCAGTAGGAACGGAGGTCCCCGATCCGCTACATGCCTCCGTCAGACAGCGAGCCTAGTTTGTCATGATATTTAAGACCGAGCGGACACTTGGCCGGTCGGTTTTCGTCCGCCATTGATGCCGGCAATGTCGACTTGTCGTGGAATATGAATTGGATGCGCCGTACTGGCTGGGCGGAGGTGTTTAGGGCTCCGCCAAGACCTGTTCGTACACTTCTCCAAGACAGGGCACGATTTTCACAGGCACTATGGATTTTAAATATCCATCGGCTTTGTCTTACGAGATTGCAGCGGTAGTCATAGATGCCAATGGACTCTCACATTGATTTGAAGGACGAACAGAAATCACACCAGCCATGATCATATCCCTCACACTGTTAGCATACAAAAAGAATGAGGGGGCTTGTCAACGAGCCCAAAAAGCAACAATCTCGTCAAAGTCTTGAGTTGTCAAGCTCTTCACGTCTCGATCCTCCTTGGTAATCTCCTTCCTCAGGCGACATGCAACTCTAAGAGCGATGGAAGCTTTTTGGATCTTGCCCGTCGCCTCGAACAATTTGCCCTTCAGGAAAGTAGTGCGAGCAATCTCGTTCCTGTGTGCACTCGGATCAACAGACCAGATGTCCAGCGCTCCGTTGATCATAGAACTAAGAGAAGTCAGAGAAATGTTTAGCTATTTAGTTGAAGGTGACAGCACTTACATCGCCTCTTCGTTCCGGCCTGAGCGGAAAAGGTGCTCGGCAATCTTATGGGCAACATTTGCAGTGTAGAAATCTCTCTCGCCCACCGTGGCGCGCATGTGACTCCATGCTCTCTGGTGGTATTCAAAACTCTCATCCAATTGGTTTTGCGCAGCACGGAGGTTGCCAAGTGCATACAGAATCAGTCCAGTCCGGACAGATTCCCTATCATCCTTGCCTAAAGCCTTTTCTCTGCTCGCCAAACTGTCCAGAAGAAGCGTGTTGCACTCTTCAAGCTTACCCTGTGCAAGAAGAGCCCAGCTCAGATTGGCCTCGCCCGACCGGGGAATGTAGTTGCCGAGAGCTTTGCGAATCCGCAGCGCCTCTTTGAGATCAGCTTCGCCTTCCTCGTACCGTCTATCCTGGATGCGTGAGATTCCTCGCTCTGCGTAGGCGAGGTATAATCTCTCATCGACAGTTCCCAGCTCTTTGCAGATTTTGGAAACTAGGTCGAGAGAACGTTCCTTGTAAATGCGGCTTGTATCGAAATCGCTCGCATCCATGGCGATAGCTCCTAAGCAGAAGTAGATGTCTGCAAGCAGGGAATCCCGATCTGTATGCGTTGAGGACTCGCAGATACTGAGAGCAGTTTCGAAGAAGCCATCAAATTCCTTTGTTCGCCCACGCTCTTTTTGGTACCTGGGAATATTAGACTAGACAGCATGGAAATGGCCTCAATATGGTATACGCACCATGCAGCCTCATTCAGTAACTTTGCAAAATGCATCTTGGTAGCCTCGGAGAGATCTGAAATGGTTGACCAGAGCTGATGTATCCTTAGAACGTGGGGGTAAATCGCCGCACAAACAGGCCACCTTCCAACATGTAATCTACCGCCTGCTGATTTGGGCTGGGGTAGCGCTGGCTTCTTTGATGGCTTGGGCATAGCCGATGGCCAGTTCGCCCAAAGAATTCGTACAACTTGGTCAAACATGAGTCGTTTCTTCATAACATCAATTGTAGCCAAAATTGCATCTTGTACAATGCGATGGACCGATATCTGTTGCTTTTGCTTATCTCTTTGGATCAGAGATGACTGCAAGAGATCAGTTCGGGCCTCGATGTAGTTACTCTTCTTAAACTGTGCGCCCTCGGAAAGCAGTTCCACCGATGCTTCCATCAACAAGTCTTCTCCAATGACATCTGGATCAAGAAATGAAATCAGCTCCAACAGCTGTCGAGCTTGAGGCTTCAGCTTCTCAAATGCCCAAACAGTGGAGAGAGAGTGACGATATGTGACCAAATTGGTATCGTACTTTGTCTCATAAAGATTGGCGTGTTCTTCATGATCCGTATACAGCTCGAAGAACTCTGACAAGGTGAGGTCCTGTCGACGGATAATACCTGCCATCTGGGAGATAGCCAGAGGAACGCCACCAAGTGCATCGGAAATTTTTCGCGCTGTATCGTCTTCTGGCTCGTTGAAAATGGTAGTGAGATGGTTGAATAAGGATATGCTGTCTTGCTGTGTAAGTGGACCGAGATCCAGGCCCGAAGGTCTTCTCGTAAACATGCTTTTAGCCAATGGGTCGCGGCTGGTGACAAGAATTGACCCACTGCCCTGAGGCCAGTAGTCCGCCAAGATCATTGGGTCATCTGCGTTGTCGAATATAAGCAGCCAGGTCGCTTCTGATCTAGCTTGACCGGGTTGAACAAATTCATCTGATCCCGATAAATGCTTTCGAGGATTGGAGAGCCATCCTTTCACAATTTCTCTGCTGACAATTTGACTCTTGCACTCGGATGAATCTTCGAGACCTAGTGCCAACGAAATTTGCTGGTAATGGTGGTCAAGTTTCGCAATCTCATCCGCCACGACCCAGAATACTGCGTCAAAGGAAGCTTTGTATCGTCGGGAGAACTCGCGGGCTATTTCCGTCTTTCCAATCCCCCCAAATCCGCAAAGTGCAAATTGTCGTAGAGCGGTGCCCGACGCTGTCACTATGTTCTTCGAAGGCAAGAGCTCGGCTGCAAGACGCTCCAAAATATCTTCGCGGCCGCAGAAATCCTCATTTGCCGAATGCGTGTTGAGAAGGAAGCATGGTAAGTGAAGGGTTTTCCGAATCTCAGCGTTTGGTGTTGTGGGATATACCAACTCAAACCCCGAAAGAGATGTTCCTTCTGTTGCTCTGTTTGATGGCCATTCTGTTGCTTCGTTCGATGGGCATTCAGTAAGTTCCAATTGCTCAACTAATCGACGTCAGTATGGTGACTTGATGAAACATGGATCTTAAGCTCACCTTTGAGTGGTAGTTCGCTTATTGTGGGTGAGTAAGCACTCATTGTTGCGTATTGATATTCCTCTGAGACCATTAGCACCATTCTGCAGCTTCCCGATACCTTCATAACCTACGGTCCTCCAGTCGAAGTGCAACAAGATCCACAGCGTCATTCAAAGTTTTGTAAATAAACTTGTTGAACTCGGGTAAGCCTTCGCCTCCAGCGCTATTGGTAAAAAGACATGTATCGTGGTGATTAAGACTGAGGCCAATAACTGTTTCCATTGGGGCATGAGTTGAACAAGCTTCACGGTTGACCAACTAGAATCCAAGTTAGCGGTCATAGCTTAATCAAAAGCTCGAGACTGACTTGTTGGTATTTTGGGCGCAATGGTGTTGAGCTGTTTTTCGATTCCCTTAGTTCATAGACGGATAGTATGGGGGTACGGAACGAGATTCCTTCGAATCTATCTGCTAGGTCAAGCAAAATTGCGCCTTCTTGCTCGATATTGGCGTTTGGAATCTTCAGGTTCCTACCGGTCGTTGCTTCCAAGACGTCTCGAAACCTTATCAAGCTTGTGGTCTTGTCGCCATAGCGATGTGGAGTGCTTAGGAAGATAACGCCAGCTATAGCGTTGACAATTGATCCATACCGAGGGAACTGTTTATTAGCGACGCACAAAGCCTGTTTGACTACAATGCCGCCTAAGCTGTGGCAGACTATCACAATTGGCTTTTTGGTGATCTAGAGAAAGTACATCAGCAAGCATGCCGACAGCTGGAAGGGAACGAATCTAGACTACTTCACTTACCAGATCCGGGTCTGATTGCGATCGCGCGTCACTTAAATGTTGGAGGAAATCGTAACCTAGCATCAAAATCGACTCCCACGAAGGCTTAGTGCCCGTAAATGGCGAAGCATATCCGTACGCGAGGATGCGTGCCCCAGCACCGGAGCCGGGTAGAGTGGCGAGCCATTCTTGGCTAGCAAACGGCCAGTTCTTTGGTGCAGTAGTTCCAATTCCAGGAACAAGGATAATGCTAGATTTAAGGATAAGTGGAAGTACTGAACTGATCCTGGCGGTGGGTTTCTCTTACTCGACACCATCCTGAGAAGTATCGACTGGATCCCGCAGTACCTGAAGATGGCCGGTGGTCGCAAAGTTCGCCGTAGTGGCCATGACTGCAGCCTACTGAAGGGTGAGACGTTCCGGGATGAGAGGAGGGTGAATCTGGACTTGAACAGCTGCGAGTAGAAGAATGATGGAGTGGTTTTGACGGTTTATCTTTCAAGTCCCGCACATGGATTTAGGGTGCGGGGTTTCGACCCATAGACGTGGGGTTGCCTGGACCTTCAGGCATACCATGACAGGGGCTCTCTCTACTAACATTACAGGGACTTCTATGGCTCTTGGTCAATCGACCTTACTTGGCATCCATTACCTACAGTCTCCGGCGCGTGCCGCCCCCGAGTCTCATTTGCTCAGTCTGGAGTTGAATCAGGATGGCGTTGTGCTTCTTGCTCCACCATTTGAGTAGCTGTAACACTTTCTTTGTAAGTTTTGGTGCGAATCTGAAGGTTTCCCTTCCTCCAGTCTTGAGTCTCGACGAGCTTTCTCCTTTTTTGATCGTTATGTGCCAAAATTAGTTGGGTGTGACCATGTTGTATTGATAGCTGAGTTGGCTAGTGGTTCATCTAATGTGCAAATGAATGTACTTTATGTTGTGTGCTCATTGTGGCATCGTAGCTGGTTGGTTGTATACTCTGCCCACTCGTACAGATGTGGGTCCGCTCACCCGGATTCGGTAACGAGGTCGTCCCGTTCCTTAGCGCCGGGCCGTACCGCCTACCTAACTGTCCGATGTGGCTTGGGTCGTGAGACTTTCCGATACATTTCATTCGGCCTGCGAAAGACTTAGACGTCGGGGTTATGTAGGGCGTTTTAGATGGCAAGATCATCGCTGAAGTGTGCCTGCCGGAGAGGTCAGTAGATAAGGGTTCCTATTTTAACAGTATATACCAGCTTATATTCATCAACCCGGCGAATCCCATACCTAGCATGCTTAAGCCATTCCTTGCTACTCGGCTATCATTTCAGCACCTTGCTCGGAAGTGAGTTTATGGTTAAATTGGCAATTTACGTTTGTTTCGGCACCAAAAGATAGATTTTCAGAAGCCATTCAGCCATTAATTTTGTAGGTTAAAGTTATATGCGCTGTTGAGGTTATTTCTCAAGAAGCGGGGTTGGCGTGATGTGATTCTAGGCAAAAAGAGGCCCATTAGTGCACCCCAGGCGGAATAACACTGTTCCGATTTAGCTGTGCCGGCCACAGTAACTAAACCAGCTAGATTCCCCTCATTCACTCGTTATTTTCTCCTCCTTTTGTTAGATAGATAACTCAATACACTCGCTCCAGCCCCATGCCATAGGGAACACAATAGTAGCTTGATTGTCAAATTATGCGTCAACTGGTAGCCTCCAGCTACAGAGAACATTGGCTCTAAGCTCGAAGGTGCAATGCATCTGGCAGTCCCGCCTCCACACTGCATTCCTCCCTGCTAAGAGTACTACATATTGAAACAAGGAGATCACACAATATGACTCGGATCCTTCTCGCTCCTTCCAACAGTCATGTCTCGCCTATCACCGCGACATCGTCTCCGGAACCTCAGCCACCACCGCCTTAGAACCTGAAAGTCCCAAAGATAAAGAAGGTAAGTAAACAGAGTAATTGGAACACACAAAACAAAAAACCACCAGAATCTCACCGTGCTCTGTCCAAGGAGGTCAATGTTCATACCAAACAGGCTGGAGCTAAAGCTAAGAGGAATAAAGAGCGTCGCAAGCAGCGTCAACTTCTTGAGTCGTTCAGACTGCTCAATGGCTTTGTGGGATTCCTCGATGGTGGCTTTGTTCATTGCCAGAGTTATGCCCCGAGTGCACATTTCTGACAAGTCGAAGCAACGGATATAGAGTTCTTCATAATCTTCCAAGAGGCCTTTTGTTGTAAAAGCACCGTCGGAACTACTGGACACGATGTTTTTGATCTTCTGAGTCTCTGAGATCTGCCGGTGTGTGCTCATGCCGAGACCCGGCGACGCAGCACTTTTTGGCATCGGACTTTCCGCTTTGACTCCGTTCGATCCTTGACTACTTCGCTCGGCCAACTTGCAGAGTGCACGAATACTATCTTTCAGCTGCTGGCAATGTCGGTTGAGAATGTTGGAGAAGTATTGAAAAGTCCCCAATGCGTCAGCTGGAATTCCTTCGGCTATGGAGTTTATTTGGATTTGGATTCTGGACTCCATAAGATTCAAGAATTGAACTTCGGAGAAAGCCGCATGCGCAAATAACGGGATGCACATGGAAAGCGGATCTTGAGGCGCGCGACGGGCCAGGTCGACAAGCGCGATCAATGAATCGTACTGCAAGGGAAGGATGGCCGTGCTTTGCTGAACTTCTGCCGAAGCATTCGCAGCTGGATCTAGACGATTGGTGGTGGTTCGAAATGCCATCTTGTGATGATGTTGGAGGATAGGTAGTGGTGTAGCCTTGGATTCGATGTGACTTGTCCATGGCCCCGGAGGAGATTTTTCCAAGGGTCTACCTTGGTCCATCCAGGCAATGACTGAATGCACATATCAGCAAATATTTTTCTCATGGTATGCAGTATTGTCTCTTACCAGCCCAGCCTCTATCTGTTTTCGTAATACAAAGTGAGATCCACTGTTCCACCACAGAGAAACACGAGCACACAGTGGAGTACTCGCGCACCAGGGAATCTCCGCAGCGGACTCTAGTAGACCCAAGCTGTTGTATCTTGTATGTTCCGAGCTCAGTGGATTGATCGGACCGCTGCGAGTGGAGATCCTGTCCGCCGAAATCATCGCGATGAAGAAGAGTGCTCACACAAAGTCGAAATATGTGATTTGAGGAACTGGCAAGCGATGGGAAACTGTAGGCGTGTCTGTCAATGCTCGCGGAAAGAAAATCCATGTGCCGCCTGAAGAATTCCGGATCGATGTTGTATTTGCTCCCAATGGCCGATAGCCACGATGGTGATATGAAGCCTCGAATGAAGACAATTTGTCCCGAGTCTCCCGCTGGAACAGAGGTGGCTGCGGAGAAGGCTTCATGTTGCTCTTGACTATATTGTTGCACATCCCACTTATTCTCCCCGCTGTTGTATACCACAACTAAATCGTGAGGCTGTTCAGACCTGGAGGCGAAAACGTTGACATCTTCTTCCGGTTTCGCCGAGTTGAGAAGAGTACGGTCTTGTAGCAACCATTCTCCAATGTCTACATAATTGTTTCCCGGAAAGGCAGAGGTGCTCGAATATCTCCTTGAGAGCGAGATGATTGCTCGGGCGTAATTTTCAGGTGTAGCTGTTAAGACAAGGGTTAGTTAGACCAAGGATTGCGGATAGATGATAAGATGAGACCTTACGTGCGGACTTTCTGCGCTCCATGTTCTATTGCGTATCACTAGCATACTGGTAGCATACTGCGGAGTTAGACAAAAGGATTAAGGTAGAGGCAAACGCCACTACACACGGGCTTCCTTCCGACTTGTAGATACTGACGCCGTCACTAACCTGTATCGATGAGAGAGACAAGAATGAGACAGAAAATAGTCAAAGGGACGCGAAGAGTGAAAGGTCGATATGTGCGCAGGCGGCCACAAGACGGTATTTGAGAGATCGATGGTAAACCCCCCCCCCGGGTGAGGCTCCCAGGACTTTTCCCGTAGCTGCGGCCGTACTTCCCATCCTTAGAGAGCGAAGCTACGAGGTGGCACTCCAAGAAGGTGAGGGTCAACGAGAACCAATGAGCGTACTGCGTTTAGCGCCAACACCCCCGACAGATCGGAACGGCGCGTATTCGACGGATCTGATAGCAGAGATTTACGCTGTTTTCACCAACACCCATAAAGCACCTGCAACGTAGTGTCAATTGCCAGTTATAATTCCCGTGGCCCGCACATTGCCCGCACAGTATCAAGAACGGGGTCGCTCGTTTTGTCATCTGCCAAGTAAAGTAATCTAAAAATACTCTCGACTTGATACTGTACGTTTGTGGTTCTTGACGCGCGCCATCTCGCTTGCTCTTGAAGCAATGCGTGTCAACCGTCAGCGATACGCGCAATGGCGTGTCAAAGCACGCTAAACCTCCAGAAACGATTGGGGCAATGATGGCAGCGGCGTACGCCAAAGATCTCCTACGCCAGATTCCTCCCAGCAAGGTCGAGGCTGAGAAGCCTATTAACGAAATCCTCAGTTCCAGTTAGTATCATAACGCCTGCTCACGCTTCCTCTTCTAACCTTGAACAGTCGAATCCACGGGAAATGAAACCAAACATACAGTGATGAGCCTGGCATCTGACTATCGTTTCGCCAAAATTAAGCAATGGCTATCCCCACCAGATTATTCAACCAATGCCAACTTGGCAAGAAGGATACCGTCATCCTAGCACTGGGGCCTGGCTTCTAAACAGTCCTACCTTCTAGGAATGAAAACTTAGGTTATATCAATACCTATAGCTCTACGGTCTGGTAGGATATAGTAAGACTATTCTAAGTATAATGATTCTTGATTACCTTCTATAAATAGATATCTATACTATGCTTATCTTCTTTATTGACTTTAATGATATTAGGAAGTAGAAACTAGAGGATCTTCTATGCTTATTGGCAGTTTAGCTTTATTATACCGGGAATAAAGCCATAAGAAGTCTTAATAGTCTCTTTACTTTATATAATAATGAATAGAGATAACTAGATATAATTACCTTATTAGCCTATATTAATACAATAATATAAACTACTGAAAAGGTTTTTACTATTATTGATATCCTAGATGAATGTACAGTAAGGGAAGAACTTCTGTAATGGCTAAAACATTTAGCATCCAGGAAGGCTTAGCTTATTGTTACTGGCCGGCCTAAAGTAGAGTTCTAACGTAAGATCCCTTGGCTATTGAATAAGTATAATTATATCTTACTTAACAAGAAGGCTATTAATACTGATATATACTCTTACGTTAAGGTAATGCTTAAGTAGAAGCTTAATTTTATAAGTAAGAAACTATCTTAAGGTATTCTAGAGGAGATTTATAATAAAATCAGAGATAGAGCTAATAGGATATAAGTTTCGGCCTAGATTATCTATATAAAGTAAATACTTTTCTAATATTTATTATAGGTTTAGATGGATAGTTTATTAACTAGAAAGTCTTATAAGATATCTAAGCCTAAAAGCTATTAAGTTAGCTCTTAGGTCTTTACCCAATAATCTAAAGGAGATATATTATTGTATACTCTAAAACATATCGGCAGAATATAAGAGCAATATAATTTATTTCTTACTGTTTCTTATCTATATCAAGAGGCCTTTAATACTAATAAAGACCATTAAAGTTATAGCTATTAAGATAGATTAAGAGCCTTAGGGCTTTAATGTTAATAATAGACTATCTTTAAAAGCCAATATCCTATAATACTACCCCAGCTTAATGATAATTACTAAAGTTATAAATTATACTAAGACTATAGAAGAACTTTATCTTATTTACTTCTCTATTAAAGAGTATCTTCTTGAATAAGCCCAGTTTAACCTTAAAAGTGCTAGCATTATCATCACTAGAACCTACCTAACTTATCTTTATGATATTAAGAATAATTACAGTATAATTAGATTTGATTTTCCGATAGCATAATATACAGTAGAATACTGGACGGAATATACTGTTTCAGCTAAGACTTCTAAAGATATTATTTAAATTATTATTAGCTTTTTATGAGATAAGATAACATTTCAACGGTAGTACCAATTATATTAGGCCAACAATTAGTTAGAGGATAAACTAGGTCCTATAAGAGCATCTAGATTGTATTATACTTATCTAAGTGGGCTTTTATTGGTTATAAGAGATCTGATTTTAGAGGGAGTAGACGTAAATATAAAAGGCAGTATTTATGATAATGCTCTATAGGCTGCCTCATTTAATGGCCACCTAAAGGTTGTATAACTGCTGCTAGACAAAGGAGCATATATCAACATACAGAGTGGCTATTACGGCAATGCTCTATAGGCTGCCTCAGTTAATGGCAACCTAGAGGTTATATAACTACTGCTAGATAAGGGAGCGGATATTAATACGCAGACTCTATAGGCTACCTCATATGGTGGCAACCCTAAGATTGTCCAATTACTCAATCTAAATGGCATCAAGATAATGTCCAGAAAGCAATCCAGCTCGATAAACCTCAGGGAATAAATAAAATTTCCTTGGCTTTAGACTCTACCGGTTTCAGTTAAACCTACAATTAAACCTCTAGCCTTTATGCTGTTAAAGCTATAGTCCCTATCAGTCATTTATACTCAAGTAATTACACCAATATTCTTAACTTTATTCTACTCTAGCCAAATATAGATATATAG
>JAJJWM010000019.1:0-18560 GCA_021655865.1 Fusarium guadeloupense
GCGGAGCCTTCGGCGAAGGCTCGGCAAGTTGAAGTCTAGCAACTAAATTGAACCTACCTATCATTTTGAAGTCACCCTGACTTGCACACCTTTTACAGATTTACCCACTATCTATATATTAACATCCATCTGATTAATTGCTTATAATGATTCCCTTATAGTTAAAGGTCCTTCTTTCTGTAGTCTACTTCTTTTCCCCCTCCAATGCTACCCTACTACCTAATTGGCTTATTCAAGTTATTATACCCTCTCTTTTAATAGGGCTACCTTATGGATAAGGATGTTATTTCCCTTCTTAAAATACTTAACTGCTTAAATAATTAACTCAGAGGAGCTACTTTTATAATAAATAATCCTTTCTTGTAGATACTTAGAGTAAGATTGAGTCTCTAGTATTGTCTTTGGGGTCCTTAAAGTCCAAGGGGTTAAAGGTTCTATGACCTCTATGGGAGGCATTAGGGTCTATAGCTATATATTAAGCTTCAAGATAATATTTTCTGGGTCAAAGGGAGTAAGCCTAGCTCCTCTAAAACCTCCTTATATATTGCTTTCTATAATAGCAGCTCGGTGGGCAGCATAAAAGGCAGGAAAGAACTCAGTCTTGGAAATATGGGTTATAGAGCATTTAATTAATTACTCTATTTCTTAACTATATACCCTTTTTAGCGGCCTAAAGTATGCTATATTAAGAGGTTAAAGTAGGTAAGAGGTATAAGTAGGTATATAGAGTATAATAATCTTATTCTCCTTATAGTATTCTTTAAATTTAACTAAATGATAACTTTTATGACCATTAAGGATCAAGAGGCAATAGCAACCAATTGATTGCTTAGTTATAGATTGGTTAAAGTGCTTTAGCCAGTTAAGACTGAGCTAGTTATTAGTCTATTCATTTTGGCTCAATATAATAACTCAATTACCGGGGAGATTATATTCTTAATATTAATTCATAAGGTAATATTGGCCTAATTCAATGATAAACAGCAGGATTGATTAACCTTCTATACTGACCCCCTTGATAACAGTAATCCATTTACGGTTTCTAGGCTATATCTATTTTAGTCTTTCTTGTCTATATATACTCATAATAACTATTCTAGGCTTAATTATATCCATCATAAAGCCAGTCTCATTAAAGTTCTAGATATTATCTAATTAAATACTATATTTTATGATTATATTCTCAATAAGCTAAAATTAACTATAAATAATAGTTAGATCTTTATATTTAGCTCTCTAATAGTTATATCTCTAAAATCAATATATCTTTAGCTCTAATTATTATTTAATGAAGTTATAAGCCCAATGCTTATCAATAGGTAGTATATTATGGTTAGTAAGCAGAGAATTCATGATATCTTCTATATATAATAGTCATAAGGGAAATCCTCATGAATCTAGGTCTAGAATGAATTAAACTACTATCTACTCTTCCTGATCAGATAGTTATCTTGATGATTGGATAGTATTGTATTGTGATTGAATGCCATATTGACAGCGATATAGCCTATGCTTAGAGATCTTATATATTGTTGTAGCATGCCGGGTACTTAATCCTGGCTCATTTTGAAGGGCCTGAAGGGCAAGAAGGGTTCTGGCTTTAATTGAAGGTTATGACATTATTGCTTATTGAGAAATATCTAATTGAATTAAAGTCTATAATGTAAGATGGAAAGTATGATGCTTACTTATCTGTGACGCTTACTTATCAAGCACGTTATAGTAAAAATAATATTATAATACCCACTTATTTAGAATTTTGCAAATTATTTATTTCTTTAGCCTCTACGCAGGTTCTTACAGTAGGACCACTCTTGCGGTAAATGTTAAAATCGGCGTTGGGGAGCTCCCTTGGTATTTGCTTACTCGATCCTTGATCAGTTAACTGTGAAAGAGCTTCAGTTGCAGTTCGGGGCGTTTGGGAAACTAAAGGCAGAGGCAGACCGTGAGAAGTCTCAGGAGGTGTTGACGTCCGCAACCTGATATCAAGCTTTGAAGTCACAGCTTCTGGGTTCCGGGGAACTAGTTCAGGACCCCGAAAGCCACTCTCGATGTTCTGTTCCGTGAAGGCTGTCTCGAAGGCGGGCTTAAATGCAGAGAAGAAGTCAAGCGACTAATCCAGCACTTCCCGATGCGTCGCAAGTTAAACTTGACTGGTAAAAGCTTACTTTTATTCAAGTATAAAATAAGCATACTTAGAGGTAACGTTATGTAGTTATAATTCTAGTTTATTTTTCTAGCTAGCTACTAATCTAAACTAGCATCCTTTTAAGTCCATACTAGACAAATATTCACACTTAACTCTAGTCAGTCTTAACAGCGCCATCATCCTTGAACCGGCAGCGGTAGCTATGGGCAGGATGACGTTCATTAACCCATGGCCCCTCGCCAGGGAACATCTTCTCGCGGAGTGTGCCTGGGCTGTACTCCTTCTCTGCAGCGGCCAAGACGGCATCAAACCTATTCTTTGCACCCTCGACCGAGCCAGAGATGGTGAAGACAGCCTCGGCGTTCTTGCCGGCGAAAGCAGTGCCAGTGCCCGAGGTACCAGCCTGGACGATGATGGGGGCACGCTGCGGCGACGGCTCGACCAGGTGAGGGCCTTCGCAGGAAAATCGCTCGCCCTTGTGATGAATCTTGTGCACCTTGGCCGGGTCAGCATAAACATACGAACCCTCTCCGAAGCCCGACCCAGGGTTCTTAACCACAGCGTCGGGGTCCCATGAGCTCTCCCACAGTTTGTAAGTCACATCAATGTACTCCTCGGCTATGGCGTAGCGCTGATCATGGTCCTTGCTATCGGGCAGACCCTGACTGCGGGCGCCGTTCTTGGACGCTCCTGTCACCACGTTCCAGGCGACACGGCCGTTGGTCACATGGTCCAGCGTCGAGATGGTACGGGAAAAGATGAAGGGATTAGCCGCGAAGATGGAGATGGTGTACATGAAGCCAAGGTCCTTCGTGGCGTGGGCCATGGCTGAAAGAAGGACCACCGGGTCGCTGACGGGAAACTGCACCGCCAGACGGGCCATCTTGCCCCAGTCGCCGTTCTGGGTCTCCCAGAGGCCAATGATGTCTGCGAAGAAGATGGCGTCGATCTTGTTCTTCTCGGCCAGCTTGGCCATGTCAACCCACAGGTCGAGCGTGTTATACTCTGTTGAGTGGGACCCCAGTTTACGTCACGTGCTGTGCGTTAAGTGAGAAAGTGTGTTCATCACAGTGAAGTTAATAAAGAGAGGCTTCCCCATGTTGGCGATTTAGTATATCTTGATGAAGAATAATCGACGTGGAAGTTAATAGTCAGGGTGCTGAGGTGAGGTATAAAGTGTCTTAGATTTAGTCAAAACAAACAATATAATCAGCAATAGACCGACCTCTATAAGTAGAATCTCAAGAATAGCCTGGTGGGTATTGTATCAGCCGTCGGATGATTACAGGACAGTCTCGAAACACCACAACGGGAACCAAAGACCGCTGTTGGCCCTCAGCACCCCGCGAGTCGTTGACTCGTTGTGCAACTATGCTTCCACACCGTGCCGGAACTCGTGTGGCGCCGAGACACGTGCACCCCCCGCATTGTGCGGCGGGCCGGCGAAGTGGAGTTCCCCAGCTTTGCATCACGGATCGGAAGACAACTGCCTTCCGGAGTCGAGAGGCACCCACATTTGACCCAGGTTACACCCGCAAGTTCTCCGCATAGCGAGCTAAACTAGTTTTATTGACGAGGAAACAGTCGGCTAACTTGGGTCAGTCTAATCTCAGCCAATCTTCCTCTTGGGTGACCCTTGTTCCGCGCTCGTCATGTTTTGGGGGGCAGAAGGCTGTAACTATTCGGTAAGGGTCACAATGGCGGTCGGGTCAACATCATGGAGCATTACTTTCCGGATTGCGGAACACATCGAGATCCGAGCCCGAACTGCCTGAGAGAGGGAGCGCTGATTCACAGGAACAGCGACGAATAGCACATTGTGCAAGTACTTGGGTGGCTGGTGGCAAAAGGCGATACTATTGTTTTGGCTGATTTCATCCTGTATGGTATAAGAACAACCGTGGTTCGCTCAAACCACGAGGCTATATTAACTTCCTCCACAGCCTCACCTATCATCTACTTAACCTTCACTGGAATATCTCACCTAACCGACAACTTGTAATCTTCTCCTCAAACACCCCCAAACCTTGCATTGGTCAATTTCTTCAACATGGCTACTCTCTCCAAGAAAGCCCAAGTCCCCGTCGAGGAGGCTAATCTGAAGCCTACGCCTGTCACCGACAGCACCGAGGCTGTCGTTACCTCTGACCCACCGGAGGCTGTTGGCCCTGCGCTCTCTCTTCTTATGCGCGACGCTCTCCGCCGCTGCGCCAAGGCTGTCGTGGTCATTACTTGCCTCCATGAGGGCCAGCGTTACGCTATGGCTGCTACCGCCTGCGTCGAAGTCAGCATGAGTCCACCGTCATTGCTCATCTGCGTCAACAAATCAACCTCTATTCATCTGCCCCTATCGAGCGGCGCCCCCAAGTTTGGCGGAAACATCTTGTCATCAACACAGCAGACCATCGCCGCCTTCTGCAGCGGCAAGGTCAAGGGCGAGGCGCGCTTCGAGGAGGGAAACTGGGCTGCCGATGAGTCAGGCACCCCTTATCTGAGCGATGCTTAGGCCAGCTTTTTCTGTGATCTCGATGGCAGCATGGCCTATGGCAGCCACGTCGTTTTTATTGGCCGCGTTAGCAGCGTGAAGGTGAACGGACCGGTAGACCCGCTCGTCTATGTTAACGGGACGTACACATCATCTTTCTTTGCTCAGGCGGAAGCGGCCACAGCAACAGCTATATGAGAAATAGGCTGATATATAAGGATTACGGGAAAGGGCAAATTTGATATAGTTGGGATTTCAGAGGAAAGTTATCGTATGTGTACTTAGTAAATTCTTAAAGTTAGAATATAGGAAATTACGATAAATAATATTTATCGTTAAACGCGTCTGATGTTAAAGTTGCTTTTTTATTCCTGTTTTGATAGGCTCCTTTTCGCAACTTAGTATTGTCGGCTTTTAAAGGTTTGTATAGCATTATGCTCTTTAGTAGTTAGCATTATCGACGAGGCGCTGCAAGCCGGGAGTGGCATCTTAGGAAAAAGCTATTCTGCTTGGTCTTGGACTTGATGGTTCACGAGCAAAATAAATTTATAACTATATAATGATGTTGTAATTAACAACGTAAACTAAACCGCCTGTAAATATTACCTAGGGCTTAAGCAGCCTAGATTAGAAGAAGATAGCTATAGTACAAGACTCATTTTCATCCCCTGCTCTACTTGCTCAAAAGCAACTGTGAGTTTTCGGACAGCTGAACAGCTAATCCTAAACATACAACCGGCCATAACCGTTGCCATTTCCGGGCGTGACATCTACCTCTTCGGGGTTCACAATTGGGGCACCCACTGAAGTGCGTTCACCGAGGGTGGGACCGGGAATTTGGCGCCAGTCCTCGTGGATACGCTTCGAAACTTCCAAGAACCTTGACTTGACACTACCGTAGTCCCCAACAACCAGCTTGTGATTCCGTTTCACGAACTTTCCATCCACAAGAACATGCTCTACATCACCGACGTTGGAGTGCTGAATGATGGCAGCCACAGGGTCGAGCCATCCTAGCAAGCTGGGACTGGTCCCATCCCACACTACAAGGTCAGCCTTAGCACCTACACTGAGAACTCCAAGGTCTGGACGGCGAAGTGCAAGGCCTCCGTTGCGTGTGGCAAGGAGAAAAGCCTGGGAGACGCTCATGGGGTTCGACCCAGGAGCCTGCCATTGTTTGAATAGCACGTCTGTGACTGTTGACCGCGTGCTCTGAAGAAATAGGCGCGCTTGAGAGACTAGATCGCTTGACTGAAAGGCGTGTGTGTCAACACCTAGGGCGGCCTGGTCGATGATCATGTTGCTGGTTGGACGTCCGAGGCCGAATCCCATCTCCGACTCGGGCGTAATAGAAACATACTGATTCGTGTTTCGCAGCAGCATCGTGTCCTTCAGAGTTACGTACGACCCGTGCGAAAACACGATAGGAATGCTTGTGTTAAGTATACCAAGAGATTGGAGAGTGGTAGGAGAATTATCGTCTGCAATTTACACAGAGATTAGTTTTCCGACGAACCAAGCTGATACAGATGAGAAGGAGACGAAGCAGCTTACTTCCATACACGCCGCCCCCACTGTGGGTTGTGATGACCGAGGTGTTGACTTCTCTGATGTGACACTTCTGTTAGACCAGCCAAAAATTAAGTCACACCAAGCAGGCTGAAGTATTGTGGGCACTTACTTAGCCAGGTCGATGATCGAGGCAATTGTTTCCTGATCCACATACCCGTTGTCGAAGCTATCGAAAGCGATACCGAGTTCAACCGCCGTATCTGTCTGTGGAGCCCTGTCCACTATGTCGCGATAGTTCGCAAGCTGCTGCTCAATGGTATAGTTGGCAACTTCATGGAAGGCGTATGACCAGAATACACGGGCTCCGCTGTCTATACTGGCATTCAAGCCAGCCCAAGACGTCTCATCGGACCAAGTATGGTGAGCGTGATCGAGCGACGTGGTAGTGCCCGCGTTGAGTGCTTCGTAAAGACCAGCCAGCTGGCTAATATATACCTCCTCCGCATCGACGCGTCCAGCAGAAGCTGCCTCCCCAAAGCGGCCGAAGTATTCGATGAGGGTGATGTTGGAGAACATGGTTTTGAACATAGTTTGCCATCCATGACGGTGTGTATCGACGAAGCCAGGGGCGATGATCTTGCCTGCTGCATCTACAACCGTGGTGTTTGAAGGAATCGACACTGAAGGAGTTTCCTCACTCGACCATATACCGGTTATACGGTCTTTCTGAATGAGGAGACTTCCATTACGAATGACATTCAAGTCGTTTTCTTCTTGGTCGAAAGCGATAATAGTGCCACCAGTAAACAAAATTGATGATGGGTCAACAGCAGAGACAAACTCCAGTGCCGCCAAAAGGAAGACTGACAAGGTGGGCGAAACCATGTTGTGATCAGATTGTAGTAGAAATGTCTAGTGAGTTAGAGGAAGAGTAGATTGTTGATGGTGATTGCTACAAACAGCGATCCAGCCAGTCTATAAATATTTCAACTGTTCATCAACTTGACGCTGCACTCCAAGTTTGACATCGTGGTGTCAAAGCTCCTCGACGATCCCGTGTCGTTTTCCCACGACAGTTCGATGACATTTTGTCCTAATTTGTCGCAGTAGAAACTCAATCATATTGTTTCCATTGTGTGGGGTTGACCCGGATGTATCCGCATTAGCCTAGACGGAGAAAAAAGGTATTCCGTCATCCGAAGTTACCGCATGACTGGTTCTGTGTCGGTGTTCTGCCAGTTTCAGGTCGTAATGTATTGCGCGCGGAATCACGTCAATCGCATAAACTCCGCCCCGCGATCTAGGGTCTAGACTGGAGGAAAAAATATTATTGAGCGGAGCTACTAAAAAAGCACCGGGGCTCCGGACGACTGGTGTTGAACAGCAAGATGGCCGCAAGGGGCATCGTGTGACTTATCGGCCATCTGTCAGCGAGGCTAGGCCTGGTTAGAAAAGCATAATAAGCAAACCCCTCTCTAAGGAAGGGAGGGGACACAGTTCCACAATACACATACAATTAAGGACATCAAAGCGCACACGATCCGTTCAACAATTGGACCCTGATATTGTCAATGCTAGTTGATAGACACGCTAGGTCGAAAAGGGAGAAAATGTCATCACGCCAAGCCAGGGTCCGTGACCGGAACATCAAAGGATAGTACATGAGATCATGTCAATTGATCTTAATCCATTATTAAGCATCATTTAAAGGCCGGCGTTGATTTTTAGATCTAACTATCGGAGAGGTCCGGCAGGCTGTTGAAGCCGCTGTGAAGACAAGAAAGAAGAACGAGAGATGGAGATGTGCAGCGGTGATTAGAGGGGTTAGGAACGCCAACATCAACGAGGTAATTTGTAGAGATGAGGCGGAACTTCACATGGTTCGAGAAGCCGTGGTAGAAACAGATATACGGATGCAAAGCTCCTGAGAGAGCGGCTGTACCCAGTCAAGATTAATGGGGCTAATCGGTCGGCCTTTCTTGATTTGAATGACAACCTCCTAGCCGAGGTGACCGAGGCACTCAGCCAAAAAAAAATGAAGTAATGATAGCTAAGATAAACTGGCTTAGTAATAAGGGGAACGGCAAGGTATATAGATCTATGGTGATCTACATAACGAAGGAGAATAAGATAGTATTAATAGCAGTGATGGACGTAGAAGCCAGCATTATCTCAGTAAATATTATACATAGATAGACATATAGCTCTATATTAACATATAGATATTACCAAAGATATACCTACTTATAGTACTTAGAGTAAGTAAGATATAGAGATATCTATTGCTATCAATAAAGCTAGAACTTGCCCACAATGGCACAATAGAATAGATAGAAACAATCAGGCTATATACACTACTACCATAATATAGACATATAGCAGTAGAATACAATATAGATACAAAAGCGGCTAGGGATACAGGCCCAGGCAACAATATAGTTAAGAAGAGCAGCATGAGGCAAGTACTCATCCTAACAAGTTCTTCCGCGAGGAACAGCACAGTAGGCATAGGCAGTGCTGTACGCAATGGCGTTCATATAGGAGCAGATGGCGTAGTAGCAAAATAATCGGTCAATCTTGGTCCGAGAGATGAGCAGAATGCATATACTGCCAAGCCGGAGATAATAGCAATGGTCCTAAAGTGCATGCCCGATGGGTTCTAACATTGAGATGTCCTCGTTGTAACAAGAAATTGATCGGCGCTGTAAGCAATAGTAAAGCCGCAATAGTAGTTAGAATAAGGCACTATCCAGGAGATCTATGGACATATAAGTCAACTGAAAAAAGGTAGCAATACCTTTAAAATGTACTGAATATTGTCTATAAACAAGTCTTTTACACTGAAAGCAGAAGTAAAGATGGAAGTACATAAAGCAACTGACAGTAGATATAAAGCAATAAAACTACCATACCAGGCTTAATTAACCTAACTGAGAATACTGCTAGCACAATGTGAATAGCATATAGTGCTGCCTGATAACATAAGCAGCTATTTAATATAGCTCAATAAGGCGCTACCCGGTAAATATATATAGATACTATATAATTCCCGAAGAGACATAAGTCTAATATCCTGATATAACTGTAAACAGGGATAGCGCTGATCAATAAGTATCTGCACAGGATAGGAACAGTAGAGATAGAGATATATAACTACAGTCAGGAAGAAAAAACAGTAAACCATTTCCTCTTCTAATGCTTATAGTGAAATGAGCAATAAGAATATATACAAAATGTTAACCAGGAAATGATAAATAATATATTATTCATTCTAGAAGGCAAAACAGCAGAAGATAGGGATAAGTAGAGGCTAAACCTGGCAGCAGTATAAGCAGCAATTAAGTTTGTAATAAGTAAAGGTCATTTAGATGCTATATAGACATAAAAATATATAAGATATAATAATAAACCAAACGACATAATACAGTAGAAGCTAATATAGTATAGCCTCTAGTAGATAGACCAGGCTTCAGCTGCTGGAAATAGGATGCTAAATACTTAGAGAAGTTGGCCTTCAAGTAGGCCTGTCATAGGGATAGGCAAGGCTGGGGAAAATGGCAGGAGGTAAAGATTGGTGAGGTTAAGCGTCTAAGGGCTAGGAGCTAGAAAACACAGTGCTACGAGATTCTATGTTATGGGCCCTATGAGGCGTATCCTCCCGGGCGTAATAAATTCATTTCATTTCATTTCATATGTGGCCCCATCTGCCGTGGATAAATAAATGAGTAAGCAGTTATATCCGCCGCTCGGTTCGGTTATATGCCGGCAATTCTCAAACTTCAATTGGAAGCATCTTTCTGCGAGCAACGATTACCAATCTAGGTATTATCCCAGCTTAGTCTAAATGGAGAGCAGCTATACTCTACTCAGTCTAATACATTCTATACATAGAAAAGAAAAAAGACAGCGCGTCATCACAAACGAATCCGACACTGCCTTTGGTTTGTGTCCCTGTGGCCTTGTGACCTTGTAGGGTAGTCCACCAGGAGCCCTCAACTCTCCTTCCAAAACCTAAGTCGCATACCCTTCTTGGGCACTCTGAGAAGCCAGTAAGCGCCCAGAGCCGCGACTATGTTAAAGATAATGAACGCCCACATGAGCCCAAAATTCCTCCACCTGTCGCTATAGTGGATACTGATTGTAGCGAGATAGGTGTCTGTGGAGGCGATTGGGCAGTAAAGACAGGTCTGGTTTGACTGTGGGTTCGACAAAGAACCTCCAACCATTTGCACAAATTCCCCGACATAGTCTCCGCAAGTGAGGTTTGAAGGAGCCTGGAATTGCAGAAACTCAATCTCCGAACACTCTACCTCTGATTTCGCTACGCCGTCGGAGATCATCCCACCGATGAGGTAGGTGATAGGGGAGATGCGGTACATGAACGTCCAAAATCCAGGCAGACCCGAGTACGGAACAAGAACTCTGCGAATTTATAGTTAGAAGCAATCGAACCAGAATATGATGTTGTGACTCACCCGGCGAAGACAAGTGTCATCATAAACAGCAGCAACGCAAAGGTTGCGCCAACCTCTGCAGTCGGGGCGCCGGCCACACACATATGGGCAAAAGTACCCTCGTATGCCATGAAAGCCCAGATCAGCAAGAACATCAAAGCAGCCCGTTCATCCTGAGTATCCGTGACGCGTCCATTGTCATACATGCCGACGAGAAAGTAGAATGGCAAGTAGATTGTCAAGGACGCTATCGAGTTCCACAACATCTCGACCACCGTATTGGCAAGGATGAGGTTGTACCATGCATATGTCTTTGATGATCTCTCTCGGCCCTCGTAAAGTGTCCTCTGCGCAACGAAGCCAGGCATCGTCTGGTAAACGAGGAATGCGAATATGACAAGTAGCATAAAGATTGAGAACAGCTGGTTCTGGAGCCCCTGCATTGATAGTGGAGAATTTTGGAACGAGAGACCGATGAAGAGGCTCTGCAAAGAATCAGCAAGAAGGTAAGGCAATGGAAGAAATAATGAACTAACCGTTATGAAACAAAGAGAGAGCTTAGCGTAGATATATGTCGGTGTTCGCCAGTACTGCTCAGCAACACGCTTGGTGCAGATCAAGAATTGTTTAGAGAATGGTGCAGCATAGGCCGTATCAAGAGCATCAGAACTTGACGTGACGTGCTTGGGCTGCGAGAGAGTGTCCAACTCTTGTTGAACAGAGGTAAACTCGGGACTATCCATCCAAGTTTTCGGCCAGTCACGGTCTGTATGAGCGCCAGGCGCAGCACCAATAGCGTGAAGCATCCACTCAGCTGGGTTGTCGGCAGATTGACAAGGTGGAGCACCAAACTTCTCAAAATACCCGATCATAGTAGTGGCATTGTTGCCTATATCGCCAAAATATACCGTTTTGCCGCCCTTCGCGAGCAACAGCAGACGGTCAAACTGCTGAAAGATGATGGCAGATGGCTGATGGATGGTGCAGAGAATTGCCTGGCCATGGTTGGCAAGCTTCTTAATGAGTGCCACAATTGACCAGGCCGTTTGACTATCGAGGCCTGAAGTTGGCTCGTCAAGAAAGATGAGGACGTCTGGTTTAGCGGCAAGCTCTACGCCGATTGTTAGACGCTTTCGCTGCTCCACGTTGAGACCTAGTTGATTAGCCAAGAATCTTATACCGTAAAAGAACTACTCACCTTTGCCTGGAACGCCAATGACTGCATCTGCGTAGAGATCCATCTCGAGCAAGCTAATCACTTCCTCAACATACTGGAACTTTTCCTCGACCGGTACCGATGCTGGTTGTCTGAGCGAAGCACTGAAACGAAGGGCCTCTCTCACAGTCGATGTTTCGAGGTGGATATCTTGCTGCTGCACGTAACCAGTCGTTCGCTGGAAAGACTTTCCACGCGCAGATCCGTTAACAAGCACGTCGCCCGTGATGACACCCATTGTAATGCGATCGGCCAATACGTCAAGCAGTGTGGTTTTACCAGCACCAGTAGCTCCCTGTTAGAGTTAGAGGAGGCTTCCCTTGTTTTCAGGTTTCTTACCATCAATGCAGTGATTTTGCCTGGCTGAACCCAACCATTTACATCCGAAAGAATGCGGCGTGTCTGTCCCTTTATCTTGATATCGTAACAGAGATTCTTCCAGCAAAAGGTTGAGGGGTTTGAAAGCTTCTCACTGTTCGCTAGAGTAGACTCATCGTTCTGGGTTCTCTGAGAGTGTTGTTCAGGTTTTGCGGCCTCCTCATCGGTTGCGTCTGGGTGACGAGATTTCTTCGCTTTGCGGAAGATGAGAATCTCTCCTTTGGAGGCATCAGCTGAAAAGAACTCCGCTGCGATGAGGTAGGTGCAGCTGAAGAACACAATGAAAGCGAGAAGAATGCCATAGTTTCTGCGATGTGATGTCAGTCAGGCCTCGGAAAACATTTGTCATAACATACCTCCACATGTGAGCATAATAGTACTTGTAGACTGTTCCGATATAGAAGTCACCATCAACGTAGTCTTGACCCGGGAAAGCGCCAGCCACAGAGCAAGTTTGTTGTACCGGCTCGACATCTTCGTAACCAGGACCAGACGGTATCATCGTCTGGCATTGGAATGTCCTTCCGGAAAACTCGTTGGCGACCAGGGACTCGTAGGCATAAGCAATTGGGTTGATGTAGTTAATCCATCTAAGCCACCCTTTCATGTTTCGGATAGGCAAAACAAACCCGGCGTAGATGACCAGGCCGATGATAAAAATAGCAGCGGGTACCAATGCTTGGTGGACGGTCTTGGAAGACAGAGCAATGGTCCGCAGAATCATTGACATCGATAAGGTGGTCGTGAAGCCAAAAAGGAGAAAGATGAAGAAGGACGAAGCATCCCGTCGGAGATTTGCCATGAAGTAGAGCGGAATGTTGAAAGCCAGAGTCGAGATGATCTTGGATGGCAGGTCGCAGATGACAGAAGATACTGCCTCAGACAGAGGTCGATACAAAGCGTAACGTGCGTGTTTCTCCACGATAGGCCGCTGACTGTAGAGTGCGAGGATCTGGTAAAAGTTAGATGAGCCCAAAAGCTATCACGGTGTGACGTACCTCCAGAGCACTGCTCAGGCCGTTAAACAGGATGGCAAAGAAGAGAACTGAACATCGGCTGTTCATGCTTTCGGCCGTGCTGGGCAAGTCAAAGTAGACGCTTCCAAGTACCAGTGACATGAAAAAGTTTCCAAACACAGTGACTACGAAGAATGTCTTGTCACCAAGTAGTCTCTTGATGCCTCTGCCGATGCACAGGTGGATCTGCATGGGCACAGAAATTGTGAAAGGGCTTTTGTCGGACCTGGAGCAACAGTCAGCTCAATGTCAAGTGTTCATAGTGATTAGTGCTTGTATACATGAAACGGGCTTTCTGAGTCCTTCTGATGTTTTTCAAGTCTTCAACGTGCTTTCCACCAAGAGGGTATTGGAGCTGGAAGGCTGCAATGTCTCGAAGCAAAGCTGCTCTGTGTTGACTCATCCTCCACTCATCAGCAAACTCATCAGGACTGCGAGGCACTCGACCCTCATAACCGGGTCGCACGATACGCTCATCTGGGTTTGTCAGTGATGTCAGAAAGTCGGCAGTCGTTTGACGCGGGGGACACTCGAAGCCCATGTCGATAAAGTACTGGGCTCCCTGACTTGTCGGACCAAAGTAGATTTGTCGGCCCTCGTACAGCACAAGAACCTTATCGAACTTCTATTAAGGATGTTAGGCACTGAATTTGTCAAATACTTCTGCTTCATTGCTGGTACTCACATCGTAGGCTGCTTGGCTCGCTTGATAAATGGCAACAATCGCACTAGCACCACCTAGCTTGGTACCAAGTCTGAGGGTTTTGACGAACTCGAGAGCTGTTGCGCTGTCCAGGCCTCGAGTACTATTATCCCAGCACTGCGTGGTACTCTGGTTGAGTGTGGCTTCTGCGATACTGACTCGCTTCCTTTCACCTCCACTGACGCCTCTCACGAAGTCATCGCCGACTTTGGTGTCGAGGGTGTTGGTGATACCAAACATGGCCATGACTGCATCTCTGAGATGCTCGGCGTAGATTTTGCGCGAGATATTGGCAACCCGCTCTTTTGGAGTGCGTGCCAATGCAGCGAACAAAAGGGTATCGCCGACTGTCAAGTGTGGGAAGTGGATGTCTGTCTCGGCCTGGTATACAACCTCTCCTCGGAAGTTTTTGTGCATCAAATCCCAAGGAATTCCTGTAAGGTTAGTTAATGTTATGCGGCAGGTTGGTTCAATCTACCTTGATAATTGAATTCGGATGACTTGTCAAGATGCAAACCATGAGTATGTCCGGCGATGGTCTTGAGTAGTGTAGAAACGCCACTGTATCATTGCGTCAGAAGATGAAAACTTGAGGTAGATAGAGGCCTTTGGTAACATACCTTCCTGGACGGCCTAGCACAAGCAAGAGCTCTCCACTTTCGACCAGTCCATCAAAATCGTTGATGATGTTGATTTTCTGCTGCCTATTGGCGAACCAGTTGAGAGCTTTGAGAGGGCCACGCCAGGCGGCATTGAAAACATCCTTCTGGTAGTCTGTCGGATCACCAAATCCGTGAACACTCAGGCTTCTCCACGACACTCCGGCAGTGTGTCGCGGGTATTTGCTTGGATCCTGAGAAAAGGCATGAAGCAAAGCCCTGACCCAGTATTCAGGAGCGAATTCTGGAGACCTTGTGTCCAATCGAGAATCCTGAGCAAGGAAAGGGTTGATGTTGGTAGACAGTGTTGAGTACGTCCGTGTGTGAGAGAATCTTCGGGCCAACTGTGTCATTGGCTCAGCATTAGTGTCC
The DNA here is from genome assembly GCA_021655865.1 of Fusarium guadeloupense. Taxonomy (NCBI): domain Eukaryota; kingdom Fungi; phylum Ascomycota; class Sordariomycetes; order Hypocreales; family Nectriaceae; genus Fusarium; species Fusarium guadeloupense. Next base: position 14,945 of record JAJJWM010000019.1, read on the forward strand.
TCAACGGAGGTCTCACTCTCACTATCGTGAGTAGTGTGGACGGCGTGTCCGACATGCATTTTGAAGTCGATGCTGAGTGACTGGCAAGAAGTAGAGTTAAACGAGTGAAGAAGGGTTTGTGTGACACAGTCCAAGCAATTGACAGGTGGTGCAGAGGTAGCTCATATATATCAACCACAAACGGGAACAAAGCCAAAGAAACCTGCAAGATTCGATGCACGCGGCGTCATTATGGGCCTCTTGATGACTTTCATTTCCGTGACGCACCCTTTCTCGCACTCTGGAACTCTTCAACGGCGTTCAAGATGTGTTGAGATCGGTAATCTCAGCCAATATTCACATGTGTCCGCGTCTTTAATCCCGATCCAGACCCACGACGCGCTATGACAGGTCCGCTTCTCGCAACACTAGGCCCATTGGGGGATCTCGGCGCCGAGATTCCCGCCTCCTTGCAAGTTTTCTTCCCCTACTTTTAAGGAAACGCCGCCCTCGACATTCCGGAACTGCAGCTTCTTCATCTCTCTTCAGCGTCGGGTTCTCGAGATGCCACCCACTCCGCCCCTGGCCCAACGCCGACTCCGTGGCGCCCAAACGTCTAAGGCCTGCGATTCTTGCAAATCTAGAAAGATCCGCTGTTCCGGTGTGTACCCACACTCCCAATGCCTATCTTGTTGACGTGTTGCTGACCCAGAGCAGGCTACCCTCCTCCTTGTCAAAGCTGCGAGGTATGCACACCACTCAAGCTCCATGCAGTAGTAGCTGGCGCTGATGTTCTTTAGCTTCGAGGAGATACTTGTCAATTTGGAACTCGAAAAATACCTTTCAGGAAAAATGGTATTCAGTCTTGCATCAAAATATGTCTGCTCCTTCTGACTTTTTAGCAGTCAACAAATCTCTGCTCTTAACTACATCAACGCCGGCCACTGTCGATGAAGCCAAAAAGCCGAGCATTCCGTTTGAGGACTTAGTCGTATGTACTTTCAGTACCCATTTGAGACCAAAACACTTAATCATGTAGGTCGACCAATGTCACGGAAGCAAGAAAGCATCGCTAGCGTGGCCGAACGATCTCTTCATTGATCACATTCTATTCGGATACTCAGCGACTGATATGCCGAACGCTGAGCAGCGCTTTTCCCTAAAAGCAAGTACCAGGCATCTTTTTGAATTATATTACGTCCCAGAAGACTTCGTTACAGTCTGGATCCCGGCTAACCTTCTAATAGGGCATCGGCTTGCTGAGTACGTCAATAGGAAATTCTATTTGCCACCGCTCCAATTTTCTCTAAATTTCTTATAGGCGGTACCTACAGTGTGACCTTCTTTTCTGACAGCAGGCTGGAAATGCTATCCGCCAAACTCCAGAATAGCAAGATTCATGATCTTCTTCGCAGGATCTCGACTATTATCAACAGCAAAGTCAAAGCGACGAGTAGCACCTCTACTTTACGCATTCCTGAACAAAGCCTCCCACCTTTGGACCATGCATTGGCAACAAAGTACATACTGAGTATGTTATCCTTTATCGAAGTGTACCACGCCAGTAAGACTGACAATCGGCTTTAGCATACTACGAACAAGTCCATCCTTTATTCCCTCATCTAGATCGCGAATCCTTCGACTCCACCGTCTCCAGTGGCAAGCTCAGTGACATTCTGATTAGCGATACAGCTTTCTCCGCCCTGTACTACTCAGTCCTTGCTCTGGGCTGCTTATTTGATGGCGGCGGGAGCTTTGAGCCCGGCAAAGGAAACGCATGGGACCTATTCTCGGTAGCACTGGCCCTGCTTCCTGGCTTACAAAAATCGCCAAACTCGCTGGTAGCTCTCCAAGCCATGACCACTGCTGCTGTTTACGCCCTTGGAGTCCCTTGCCTATCCATCGAGCACAAAATCATGACAGAAACGGCTCGCATGGTCCAGGACCTTGCACCTGTTTTTTCCAAAGGGCCTTCTGCTAGAATCTTTTGCCGGATTTTCTGGGTCATTTATGCGGTAGAGAAAACTTCCAGCTTTCACTTTGGACGCGCCTCAGTGAGTCGTTTTGCACCAGTTTCTGCCGTCTGTGCTAATACCCTTAGGTGATAATTGACGCCAATATCATACTGCCTTTGCCTCATATACCTGAGTCTAGCTTTGGCACCTTTAACTGGACGCTTACCATGGCTCGTCATTGCCGGCTATTATCGCGAGCAATGGATACCTTGTTCTGTCCGGGTGTTTGCCAGAAGGGATCGCAATACTTTCTTGTGATCATCGATCAGCTTCAACGAGATCTTGAAGAGTGGATGATGTCCATTCCCGAGGACTTTAGACCAGAGCCGTCATACCAGCGCCATTTGTTACGCCGGCCTATTAGAGGTGCTATAGGGATTTGGGTTAACTATCTTTACTACAGCCTCAAGCTTATTCTGCTACGCAGTAGGCTACAGATCAATAGCCATCAAGATGATGACTCGGCAAGAGGAGTGTATAGAGATCAGCTTGTAGCTGTCTCTCGATCTATTCTTGAGATCGTCACATACGTTGATGTTGAGCCTTCTACACCTTTATGGTAAGCTTCCCAGATCTTGAGTACAACATGGACTAAGGAATGTGACCACGATCAGGATCCTAGCAGGAATTCCACTCAGCGCTCTATTTGTTCTGTTTGACCAGGTCATCAGCAATCCTAAATCCCCGGATACAAGGAGTAATCTCGCACTCCTCGATATTGCGGGAGGACATTTCGCCCGAATCGAATTTGCAAGCGGGGGTTCGCTGCCCGGTTCTCTCATAAGCGAATTCACATATATTGCCCGCGAGTATGTCAATCAATTGGCAACTCGCGATGCGCTCAACGGGCCACAATGCTCAGTTCAAGCCACCGATCAAAATACCACGCCACCAGTTATCGCTGATGCCCTCGGTATGCCCGCATTTACAGGGCAAAATCTTGCACAAAAGACACTCCCTACTACCGTAAGTCGCCTCAATGCACACTGTCAGTCCGTGTCTGACCGTCTTAGCCTCCAAATTACCCAGCAACCATTCCAAACACGACGTCTTTGGTCACCCCTCTATATGCACCCATTGAGACCTTATGGGATAATGGAAATGATCCCCTGTTTGGCATTGATGTGATGGATATCTTTAATAATATCATTTAGGAAGTTGTGTCTAGTTCTGATTAACTAAAATTAGTGGTCAAAAGTCTACGAACGCTCCACCCCCAACCACCTCGATTGATTTAGGCGTGATAACTTCATTTATAAAGAAATCTATCAATTGACGGTCAATTGGGATGTATTATATATCATCTTAAAGCCCTAGATCTGCTCTTCAATATTTGGTATACCAGCCCCGGGCACGAATGCAAGCTTCTATCCTGCGCGGCAAAGAGTCAATCAGGTTGTTAATCTCTTCTGTTGTAATCTCTGCCCACGCCAACTTCATGCATTTAATCAATTTTGCGATAGAAGCTTCGTTCTTTTTCAGGCGTTTTAAGTAAGGGAATAGCTTCCTTATTTTAGACTTTAAAAGCCTCCAAATATGCTCAATTGGGTTGAGATCCGGGGAATGTGCAGGCCAGTCAATAAACTCAATTCCATGCTCCATCAACCACTCTATTGTTGACT
>JAJJWM010000023.1:0-75099 GCA_021655865.1 Fusarium guadeloupense
GGAAGGGAGGGGGGGGTTGTATGTATGAATAAGAAGGTGGATCGACGTCGACTTCCAAGGCCTTTTGCTGATGCATGCTTATGTTTTTTTATCAGATTGATAAAAATCAAGATCATTCTCGAACATCATCTTCTTCTTCCATCCCTGGCCCCCAAGACGTGACAGCAGGTAAGACAGGGTTCGGCGAAGCTCGGCTCGGCGTATACCAAGAGCCAAGACTGTGAAAATCCTCGTTATATGCATACCTAAGTATGAGGTAATCACCGCGGAGTTGTTGTCTTGTTTGATGGAGACGGCTGACACTCAGTCTCTTGGCAGAACGGATCAACAAGCCTCTCACCCTTGCAGGAAAGACACTCTTTTTCTCGTCTCGGCTCGGCTTCTTTACCCCATCTCATCACATCCTGCTTGTGCGAGCAAATCTGCGCCTGAAACCACCAGAAATGGCGCTCCCGTCCTTCAGGCTGGCTTACGTCTACCTGAAGTTTCTGGTCCCCCGTGTCTGGGAGGTTTTCCGCGACAAATTCAAGGCGTGGATTCATGGCCTGACTTACCGTCCCACCGAACCCTGTCAGAATGTCATCGTGATCGGAGGCTCCTTTGCCGGCATCGAGTTGACTCGCAAGCTGGCTCGGTCTTTGCCATCTGGGTATAGGGTAGTTCTGATTGAGAAGAACTCGCACTTCAACTACCCCTTCAACTTTCCTCGGTATTCTGTTCTGCAAGGACATGAGCACTTGTCCTTTATTCCGTACAATGGTATTGTAAAAGGCGCTCCCAGGGGTATCTACGAGTTTGTACGCGGCGAGGCCGCTACCATCACCGATCATGCCGTGCACCTGACTTCTGGACAAGAAATCCCGTATACGTACCTTGTGCTAGCCACGGGCGCATCTCAAAGACCCCCTGCGAGGTTACTGGCAAGCGAGAAGGCTGATGGTCAGGCTGAACTGCAAAATACACAGGAGGCTATCAAGACGGCAGCAAAGATAGCCGTCATTGGAGCTGGTGCAGTCGGCGTTGAATTGGCCTCTGATATCAAGAGCTATTATCCCGACAAATTTGTTACGCTGATTCATTCTCGTGAAACTATACTTCCCCGCTTTCCTGGAGTGCATCAAAAGGTTCTTCTGGCTCTTGAGAAACTTGGTGTAGATGCACTCTTGGGCGAACGTCCTCAGCTACCCTCACCCAAGGAAAAGTTTGAGGATGAGCTGGAACAAGAGAAAGGCCAAACTCTTCTGTTTTCCGACGGGAGAGCCATCGACTTCGACTTGATTGTGAGACTTGTCACTCCAACCCGGCCCTGTTTTCTCTAACAGTATTACACAGATTCCTTGTACTGGCCAGCGCCCCAACTCAGACCTCATAGACGACATCGCACCTGACGCCATCTCCAACAGCACTGGTCGAATTCTCACTCAGCCATCTCTCCAAGTATCTTGCAAGGATGGAGAGACCACCACACTGTTTGCACTTGGCGACGTGGCTGAGACTGGAGGTGCCTTGATGGCCCGGTCAGCCTGGTACCAAGCCCAAGTTGTGCAACAGAATATCCTCGACCTAATCCGAGGCAAGAAGCCTTCAGCGACATATGTGCCGAACCTCGAGGTTGAAAATGCACTCAAATTGACTTTAGGAAAGGTGAGACGACACTAGTCTTCCCAAAAGTAACTTTTGATCGGCATTGCTAAACTTGATTTCATGTTTTAGTCGGATTGGATCCTGTATGTCAAGCCCACAAACCGCGAGGCCGTCATCACCTCGTACACCGATGGGAAGGAAGACCTGGATGTTTACTCAGCCTGGAGCTATTATGGTGCCGATGTCAGCTGTGCAGATAACTAAGTAACTAAGAATAACGGCAGTTGATATGACATGGGCTTTGGGTGTTACCTGCCTCGGCTGTTGCATATGCGAGGGTGATGCAGGAAAGTGACCAAGGTTTTCTAACATATGCCTCCATCGGGCTAGTAGAAAAGCTAGAATATACCTCACTACATACAACTCGTATTCATATTATACCACCAATGTCTTGCTCTATCTCATTTGCAACATCCAATCAAGATTCACTCAGAGTGAAGGTCCTTCCCATGCTTCTCTTCGAAGCCGAGTGATCCACGACTGCTTGTGAGGAAATGTGACCTGGCGGTCCAAAGAAAAGCCGATATTCTGTAGAAGTTGCAAAAACCTGAAAAGCGTTAGTCGAGTGCATGTACATATCCCGTGTAGCTCAACTTACCTCTTGTTATCGATGCGGGGTTCAAGCAAGACATTCATGGTGCGGTTGTCTGCTTGCCAGCAATATTGCACCAGACTGGACATCCAGATGGGACACTTGCCCCTCGCCCACTCCTCTCCAACGAAAACATGAACTCCCCTATCAAAGTCGTCAACCTCTCTGCCCATGCGGCGGCCCAGACCATCTTCCTTGACCCAGTAGATTTCAAAGTAACCAAAGGGCACGCCATCCCACATGCCAATAACGGGAAAGGAGTGGCGCAGCTTGATAACATCAAGGAGGAAGTTGGTTTCATACTCGCCCCAAAAGGCAGAGACTCGAGGGTTAGAGAACCATCGCTGAAGAAGCCCAGTATCTGACAACTTGAGGAGCTCTTCGTGCTCTTTTTGACTGGGTTGATTTAAAGGCCCAGTATATGGGACAGGTTCCGGTGAGAGTGAGGCAGCGCGGAATGAAAGATACTTTCCTACAGACGGTATAAACCGAGAGTAGAGTAGCTCGCCCTGAGCAGGGCACTTTGGACGGAGAGGATGGCGTATCTCGTTTGTAGTTGTGTACTGCAAAGGCGGCGGAGGGTAGAATGTAGATATCCGCGATGCAGGCACCTCATAGCCTGAGATAGCCTTTAAACTCTCAGAGTGAAGACTGAAAACACCCAAAGGGAGCTGCCAAAACATACGTCGCGTTGCATAAGCGCCGTTCCATGTATCCTGCTCGTCGTCGAATTGTCCCACTAAGCCACCGCGTTCGAGAATTCCCATGGCATTGACCGAGCGCAAAACCCCATCGTTGAGTACTTGAATGAGCCAGTCCCCCTTTGGCTTTGCGTCGGAGGGAGTGTTCTTGGACTGTGGCGTACTCAAGGCCAGAGGTGGCTCATCTTGTTGAAAGTACCAATAGAGAGCTACCCAAAGCATGAATGCCACTTGGCGAGCACTGACAGCAAGGGTATCATGTCCGTCGTTAGAAACACTCGAGATGAAAACCGTGTCGTCTTGAAGGCTTGGTTTGAAGAGGCCATCACCATTAACTTGAGTCGACACATGGCCGTTGCCATTAGATGTACCGCCGTTGGCAGGGTTGGCGAATTCTTGGTCATCTGGCTTCGCCTGCTTGCGCTGGAAAAGCACAGTCCAACTGAAAGGAATTCCCAACTGTCTTGCCTGGCCATTATCGGTCTCGCGATGCTTGAACCGCAGGCCCTTAGAGACAGGTTCGACGGTGAAGACAAGGCCGTCAGGCAAGAAAATAGCGGCTGGAGACGAAGGCTTGATCATAATGACGATCTGGACTTAAAATTGGAGTTTGTTACAATCATACACCACTTTGGTAGTCAGAAATGGAACGGATTATATAGACGTGAATCGATTGAAGGGTTCCCCGCCCCACGATACTCCAGGGTATCTCGACGACTCTGGAAGGCAATGAACTCCCTGCTTCAAAACGAGTAGGATATGATTAACTGACTGCACATAACTCTTGGTAGTACGTCACTTAATTCGAACTCATATCAGTTTTTCTAATACAGGCACGGATATTCTTTCGTGGTTTGGGACAGGATGATCCACCACATAAGTTGCTAGTTTTGAACACGCATGGTGCCCTACTCCGTCCCCTCCGCAAGCGCGCATATCGCGCAAGTGCTGCTACAGTGACAGATCGTCTCAACTTGCCCAGTCACCCTGTCCCTACCTACATATGCACTCTATTACCACCGTCGGGTGGGTGGAGATGGTGCGGCTGGACTGGGCTGGACTGGGCTGGGCTAGGCTGGGCTATTAAGTGTGGGTGTGTGCTTGGCAAAGTAGCATTCGGTTAGGTAAACAAACCGTAAACCCACAGGGCGGCAGCACTGCTGAGTTGAGATGACCACCGATAAACGCATGGCGGCTAGGCACGCCATCCCTCAACCCTTTTTTTCTACCAAGATTCCTCGTAGAAACGCATAAATACCACAGTATGATTGATAAGATTGGAACAGCACCCCCACACCTGTGATTAAAATAAGCATAACGGCATTTGAGTTGGAGCTAGGGCACTCGCACATGATACTAAACCCTCGGGCCGCAAGCCACCCGATATCGGGGCACTGCTCGGTCGTTTCTGATTACCCGTTATTACCCGCTGCTTCCATTCTTAGCCTGTCACTTTCGCGGGATGGTGTCGGCCCTATGTCCGAAAACGGTATATATCACCATGACTACACACGGGGCTGAAAACTGGGGTGATGTGATTCTGACTGACTCTGTCCTTTCTGGCGCTCTGGCTTGCTCAGTGCGTTGTGTTGGCTGTGACTTGTAGCTTAACTTAGGCGGTTGGTTGTTAGCTGGCGTTGTTAGCTGGTGCTGTTGGTTGTTGGCCGCCACGCCACGCCACGTTCCCCCATCGAATTTTTCTTCTGTGAACCCTTGGCTATCAGCTGTTGGTCGTGTTCATGTCTGGTTTTTTTGCCCCCTGCGCCATTTGCGGTGATTTCTCTCATCTTATCAATCTGCATGATCGCGCTGCGTTGACCCGAATGTTACTACTCTCTTTCACCTGCAACCGTGACGCGTAAATTGTGTGATTGGGAATTTTGCTTGCGTTTCCTCATTTATTTGTCTCTTCAATTGTAGCTGTTCTATCTTTTCAGTGGAAACAGCCAAAATGTCGAGTCAAGACCAGGGCGAAAAGCGCCTTGGTGAAACCAACGGCGAAAATCCCATCATCGACGACAACGCTTCTTCGATTGAAAGCGTGCAGAATGGTGTCAAAGGTATTGAGGCCATCTCCAAGGCCTGGACCAAGACCTCTCTTGCGATCGCATACGCCAGGTAAGTAACAAATCGCAATGCGCTTACTCCTCATCAACTGACCATTTCGTCACGTCCAGTCTCTTGCTCATGGCCTGCATAACCTCGTTGGAGGGACAAGTGATTGGATCAATTCTTGTCTTTGTGACCAGTTCTTTCCAGCAACATTCGTTGGTATCGACCATTGGTGTTGTTCAGAGCGTTGTTCTCGGTATGCAAATTCTTGATGCTTCCCCCACATCATCTATTGTCCAGCATGGCTAACGAGCGACACAGCTGTCGTCAAACCACCCATGGCCAAGATTGCCGACGTCTTTGGTCGACTCGAAGCCTTTTGTATCTGCATCGGTCTCTACACCCTCGGATACATCCAGATGGCCGCGTCACCCAACGTGCAGACGTTTGCCTCGGCCCAGATCTTTTACTCGGCCGGTAACACTGGACTGTTGATTCTCCAGCAAATCTTCATCGCCGATACGACTGATCTCGAATACCGTGCCCTGTTCTCCACGCTGCCCGATTTGCCTTTCCTCGTCACTACATGGATCGGTGAGCGCATCGGAACTGGCATCATGCGAAGCTCCGGCAGCTGGCACTGGGCCATTGGCATGTGGGCTATCATCTTGCCAGTGTGTTTCCTGCCTCTTGCTCTATCTCTGTTCCAAAACAAGCGACGAGCCAAGCAAATGGGCCTTGATGTCAAGGCTCGTCCTACTCTGCGCGGAGGTCCCCTGAAGGCCATCGGCAACCTCTGCAAGGACCTCGATTTGGGTGGTATTCTCATTCTGGGCTTTGGCTTTTCCCTCATTCTTGTGCCCTGCACTATCGCCAATACCATGGTCAATGGATGGCAGAGCCCAGATATCATTGCAATGCTGACGATTGGTGCCATTCTTCTCGTTATCTACCCCTTCTGGGAGATGAGCACACGCCTGGGCAAGAAGTATGGTGTTCGAGGCGTCCCTGGCAAGATCCTCGCCAACATGGCGCCTTTCCCTCTTACACCTCTGTATCTGTTCAAGTCGCGTACCTTCACTGCAGGTTGCATTCTCATCACATTCTACTTCAGTAAGACTCTCGACGCTCGTATGATCAAGACCTCAGACTAACCTGTACTAGTGGCTTTCTATCTCTCCGTTCAGCCCTACTTTTACTCCTATCTCCTTGTCGTCAGGTCTCTTGACACGCAATCGGCAACCTACATCGTCCAGATCTTCAGCTTTGCAGGCACCGTTGCCTCTCTCGTCATCTCCTTCATAATCAAGTTCACCAAGCGATACAAGTGGTTCGTCGTTGTCGGTTCTTGTCTGTACATGATTGGTATGGGCTTGATGATGAAGTACCGCACAGAGGACGCGCCTCTCTCAGCTATTATTGGCACGCAGATTCTGATCGGCTGGGGAGGTGGTATGCTCAACGTCCCCGCCCAGCTGGGCGTGCAGGCTAGCGCTCAGCACCAGGATCTCGGTTCTGCCACAGCCATCTTCCTCACTCTCATCAGCATTGGTGGCGCCATCGGCAATGCCATCAGCGGAGCTGTCTGGAGCCGCAACGTTCCTACCAAGCTTGCACTCTACCTCCCTGAAGCTGCCAAGCCCAACGCCACCATCATTTATGCCGACATCAACAATGCTATCCTGTTGTATCCTCCCGGCAGTCCCGAGCGCGATGCTATCAACCGAAGCTACCAGGAGACAATGACCACTCTTCTCACCATTGCTGTCTGTGTTTGCGTGCCAGTGGTTCTCTGCAGTCTTGTCATGACTGATTACCACCTCGATGAGATGGAGCAGGGTGTCAAAGGAAACGTCATTGGTGGCCAAGTGGGTGAGGACCGAAAGAAGGTGGTTGGAGGCAAGAAGGGAAACCCCTACAACCCCATCAACTGGTTCAAGCGCCGTGATCGTGGCGTGGAAAGGCAGGAGAGTGTTGATTCCCCTCACTCTACTTCCGCTTAACATTCTTTCCCTCGAGTCTGAATCTTTGTGAGGGCCTCGACGTTGATGATAGTATAAATATCATGGAACGGCATGTCTAAGGTCTACACATTAGTCTGATTCTGGCTCTGAGCCACTATGATAATCGTGCCTCGGCACTTTCGTAACAGATTATTAGCTAGATCGAATTTAATGTTGTTGTTGTTTGCAAACGAGACTTTATGTATACCTATGAAATATGTAATAAACATGTGCATCTTTCAATAGAGCAGTTTTCTGATGTATCTTCAACCGATTTGTCAGACAAGGAGCAATTGTGAGTTAAAATTAGAAGTGTTCTATTGGCTTACCCTCTGGTTAAACGTGAATCATCACCGCAATGTTTCAAGCCTGACATCGTCATGTCATATTGACCTGATTTCATGATACATATTGAGCCTAGATGTGATTGACAATTGATGTCATGTTCTGTTACGGCTATCGCAACAGAAGGTTGACATATCTTTATCCATGTGGTCCAAAACAGGAGAGATTAGAGTATTAAAACATGATTATATAACTAACTCTAGTTTAGAATGTAAATAAATATCTTCAGTCTGACATGGTCTGACATGGTCCACTCTGATCATGGTATATCATTGATCTGCCACCTCCTTGTCCAACGCCTGTGCCTCGCACATTTCATAATATCGACCCTTCAGCCGTTGAAGTTCTTCATGAGTTCCACGCTCTACAATCTTACCATCAGCAAATACCATGATAATATCAGCGTATCTGATGGTACTAAGCCGGTGTGCAACTGCAACCGTCGTTCGGCCTGCGGCGGCTTTGTCGAGTGCATCCTGTACCAACCTCTCGCTCTGCGTATCAAGTGCCGAAGTCGCCTCATCAAGAAGGAGAACACGAGGCTGGCGTACTAAGGCTCGGGCGATTGCAATACGCTGACGTTGTCCACCTGAGAACTGTAGACCCTCAGATCCACAGGGCGTATTGAGACCCTCAGGGAGTGATGTGACAAAGTCAAAAGCTGCCGCTTGCCGACAAGCTTCCAATATCTCCTCATCTGTTGGCTCATACTGTAGACCAAGTGAAATATTGTCACGAACGGAGCCGTCGAACAAGGATGGATGCTGTTGTACCAAGGACATATGAGCTCGATAGAGACGCGGCGATAGGGAGGTAATGTTGGAGCCCCCAATCGAGATACGTCCAGATGAAGGGTCGTAGAATCGCTCAAGGAGCGAAATAAGGGTGCTTTTACCGCAGCCAGATGGGCCGACACAAGCAGCATAGGATCCTGGTGGAATCTGTAGTTTAATGTTAGTTAACCATGTCTGCTTCGAGGGTTGGAATGAGGGGATACGTACATCGATCGAGATGCCATTCAGAACTGGTGAGTCTTGTCGCTGCTTGTATTTGAACACAACATCTTGTACTTGAATGGCACCGTCTTCTGGTGGCCCAACATCCGAGTTGTCTTGGTTCTCGCAAATGCTTGGTTTCAAGGTGCGCAACCAGAGGATATAGTTGGCGGCAATTTGAGAGTTGGCTATAGAAGCCAAAAGTCCAAAGACCTGGCCCGCTGCCTGTCCACTAAAGAGCACAGACAAAAAGACAACAAAGAACTGCGTGTTTGTATACTCGCCAGTCGAAACTAATCGCGAACCATACCAGAAACCCAACGCCATGAGCAGGAACTCGAGTGACTGTGACAGGGCATATCCGAGTGAAGCCCAGCTGATGGTCGTCATGGCAGACAATGCTATACCGTCAAGCGAAGCATCATACTCATCACAGATGCGTCCCTCAAGCGTCAAAGAAGCCAGTGTTCGAATGGAAGAAACTGCCTCGGTCGCTAAAGCTGCACTATCGGCGAATCTCTCGGCAGTATCTCTCTCGAACTTGCGCTCTAGCCAGGTACGAGCAACGCCAGAGCCAATAAGAACCGGCATGCCTGTAAAGACGACGACCAAGCCAAGCTTCCAGCCGTATGCAATGGCAAGAATGCTGGAAGAGAGAATGTTGGTGAGACAGACGAGGACAACAAACTGATGCTGTGCAATCAAATCTTGGATATGGTTTGGAACAGATGACAACTTGGATGTGAGGTTGCCAGATGAGTTCTCGACCCGATCAAAGAATTCAAGATCGAGGTTCAAAAGACAACGGAACATCTCAAGTCGGTATCGATGTGTGACAGTTTGTCCAACCTAAGTATTCATCAGTTAGATACATGTTTCAGACAGAGATAAGGGCAGAGGCTTGTACATACCAGATTTCCACACCAGCCGATAATGAGGTATGCCAACATATTAGCCAGAGCAAGAACAAAGAACATGAGTGCGTAAAAGTTGGCTATTTGCTTCGGTCAGCTAAGGGTCTATCGAAGAACATGAAGGCGACTTACCGTCACCGCGGCCGTCTTCTGGGGGCAGAGTAAACACAGTGATGAGTCGAGAGTAGATGATTGCCTGTGCTGGATACGATCCACCACCAATAAGACATGCCAGAACCAACAGAATAAGCCAGTGGTAGACGTCCTTCTGCTCGCCGAGCATGATGAAGAGACACTTCAACACTGAGTAGTTTGTCACGCTCGGAGCCTCCTGGTCAGCTTCCACGTCCTCCACCGAGGTTCTGGATACGGTATCAGATATCTTGTGTGACATGGCTCTTTCAGCAGGGACGTGATCTTCATCTTCTGAGATGTCGGGCTCTTGAGCCTCGGAGGCGTGGCCGAGATGCTGGGCCTTGACTAGTGCAGCATATTGACCATCTTGGGCGAGCAGCTCATCGTGTTTGCCCTGCTCGACAACTTGACCTTGTGACATGACGACGATGTGATCCGCAGACTTGATGGTGGAAAGCTTGTGTGCAATTACGAGTGTGGTCTTGTCCACCGACACCTTATCGAGAGCATCCTGGATGATGCGTTCGGCTCGGGGGTCTACGATGTGTTAGTAACAAGGTATAATCCTAACCAAGATATAACTCACCTAAAGCGCTGGTTGCTTCATCGAGGAGCAAGATCTTGGGGTTTGAGATGACACTGCGTGCGATAACCAAGCGCTGCTTCTGACCACCACTCAACATGGACGCTCTTTCACCAACCTGAGTATGATAGCCTTGTGGAAGTCTCTCGACAAAATCGTGTGCATTACTCAACCGGCATGCTTCTTGTACAAGCTCCATCTTTTGATCCTCTGGCAGATCTAGCTGAGGACCGACAAGACCTTTGGCGATATTCTCAAAAATAGTGCCCCGGAACAAGACAGGCTCTTGCTGAACAATGCGGATCCGACTGCGCAGCCACTTGATGTTATACTCGGAAATGTCTTTGCCATCGAGAAGGATTTGACCAGAGTCAGGCTGATACCACCGCTCAAGAAGACCGACTATAGTGGACTTTCCGGAACCACTAGCACCCACCAAGGCGGTAGTCTTGCCTGCGGGAACAGATAGTGTCAGGCCACGAAGAACCTGTGCCGTTGGACGAGAGGGATACGCGAATTGAAGATTGCGGATCTCAATATTGCCTTGGCAGGTATCGGGCTGGTCACCATCTGGCGATAGTGGGTCAATCTGAGACTCTCTGTCGATGATAGCGAAAAGCTCTGCTGCTGCTGCGGAAGCGTTTGTGACGATAGCAAGCTGAGGAGCAATCATGGACAGAGACGACGCACCGATGTTGATAGACAGAATAACGGTAAGGATCTTGCCTACTTGGTCAATCTCGCCATCGGCAAACATGCGGAATCCTTGCCAAAAGGCCAGAGCAGTCGCAGCGTACATGCAAAAGTTAAAGACCGAGTTGGCGAGACCAATGTTTGGAGACTTTTTCTTGCCTAGGTCTTGTGCGTCGCATAGGTATCTGTCGTATTGCTTCACCAGCTTTTCTTGCGCCCAAAAGGCATGCAGAGTCTTGATGGAACTGAGCGCCTGCTGGGCCAACGCGGCAGCTGACGAGTGCAGCCTGACCATTTGGGTTTCGAATCGGATATCGATGGTGATACTGATCATAGCGACGATGACGATGGCCGGGATGATGCATGCAGTGATGAGAGCGAGCTTCCATTGTATAATGAGGGCGACGACAAAGGCAGAGAAGAACATCGATATGGCCTGGACCAATATTACAAGCTTCTCGGCAATGCCCTGGTTGATTCGGATACCATCTGAAGCGAGTCAACAACTGGATGAGGTGGGAACAGAAGAGTAGCTTACTTGTTGTTACTTGGGAAGAAATTGAGCCATTGGCCATGCTATCATCAAAGCGACCGACCTCTTGACGCAACACGGTAGACAAGAACGTCTTGCGAATGGAACGCGTCACACGAACACCAGCAATAGACGCAGTGCCGGTCGCAATGTACGAAATAACAAAGCGACCGACAAACAAGTATACAAACCAGAGCGTGAAGTTGTCGACATTGTCACGAAAATCTTGGGCGTTGGTCTGGGCGCCAGAGTCGGACATGTAGCTTGTGAAGTCCGACGTGAACTGTCCAAAGATGATGGTCATCAATGGCAGCGCGGCGCCCGAGCCAACGGCAGAGATCAAGCCTATACAGTACAGCACGGCATCTAGGCGACTACAGAAGGTGAAGATGCGCTACATGGCGAAATGGTTAGCACGTGTGGTCAGGGGACAGAGGACAGAGAGAGGGAGTATCTTACAAAGAAAACACCAATGCCTCCTTGTGGTGGCGGCGGTGGTGTCTGAGCCTCTGGCTGTTGCTGATGGCCATTTTGGTCAGGGTCATTATCTTGGCTAGCGGGTGAAGTGCGCGAGCTAGGATCTTGACCTGCTGCAGGCTGTTTCTCAGCATCGCTCGCTGTCCGCAATGCCTCAGCTCTCACAGAGTCGTCTGGCTGACGCTGACCCTCGACGGGGGCTGCCTTCTCATCGTTGCTCATGGCCTCTGACTTTGATCACGACGAGGCAGGACAAGACCAAAATTCCACGAGATGATCTCGGAGCAAGGAATGGAAACTGATTGATAAAATCGGTCACGCCTGCGGGTACATCGGTGGCGGTGACACCCCCTGGAGTCTAATTCAGTTGAGATCGGATACAAGAATAATAAACATGGATCTTTTCAAGTAATTCCCAAGGGGGTGGCCGTAAGTGATCGACCTGAGCAAGGGACACCCCTAGTTACGTAGTAGTCCGTAGAACGGAGGACGGATGCAATGCGGCACTCAAGCTCCCCACGCTTGAAATTGCGCTACATCCACTTATTTGCTTGGCATGCAACTGGACCAGTATGGGAATACCAGTACGTAAGGTAAATGCCACGTTGGATGTCAAGGGTGGGCATGGAAGCTGATTGATAACTGGGAGAGTGAGGCAGACACAGGCAATTGTTGTACGGAGAAACTTGAGCCCGCTACTTCACATGGTAAAAGAAAGGGTTTGCCGGGAATTGAACTCAAGACTATGAGCTAGAAATACAGCCTCAGTAGATAGTCACGTGGACTAGTTCGTAATGACAGAGACTGAAATAATAAAAGCTACGAATATATAAAAAAGTGATTATATAGGGAGTATTAACAATTATTACTAAATGGAGAAAGTGGTACTGTAAGAGTATTTACATACTTTTAATTCAATAACTCTTTACTTAGCAAAAGGTAATTAAGCAGATAGCTGTCAAAGCTGTTTTCCACCATGCTTTGTAATATCCAAGTCACAGAATTTATCCAATATCACGTGTTGTGTCACAGGAAAGTCTTCTTCTAAAGCAGAGAGACAAAGACTTTATAGCCATTACTTTATTATTTAAGAAATGCGAAACTATTAACTTCCTGCATACAGTAGGAAGGCAATTAAGGTCACAAGCAGGGCTGAAGAGGCATTATTTTTAATTCAGCACAACTATATAAGCCTAAGAGAAAATAAAGGTGAAGGTAGTTTGTTACCACTTGTGTTAAAGAATAAAATCGGAACTGGGATAATACCAGGCTAACTAGATCATGATCAACAGTCGCAGACGTAGGTTAATGACAACAAACACAGCATGTTATCAAGTAATTAAGGAAGCAACGTTTATACAGAAAATAAAGTCTCTGCCGTAGGAAGAACCTTTTTTTTTTTTCCTTTGGCTATGCAGTTATAAAGCATATTGGTCATTGTGAGGGCATTGGGTGTTATGCTTATATTGTAGGAAAAGAATAGGGTTTATGGTCATTGTGCCACAGCAGATAGTCGAACTTAGAAGCAGCGCTTATTGAATCTGTTTTAGGACTGAGGGTTACTCAGAGTAGTCTTGCTTATGTGGCTTACCATCGCAAGTTTGAGTACAGAGTAGTTTGCTTATCTACATTAACAATGCCCATTCCAAAGGCCCGAGTGGGTAATTAGCAGTGATTCGCATATGATTGCCACATGTCATCTGGAACAGAGCGACATAGCCCCCGGTATATGATACACGATCTTAGACCATTCATTTATGTCGTAGTCTACAGAGCGCAGTATGTGAGTCTGTATTTAGGTCACGTCGAGGAACATCAAAGTTTACGAACGTACCTATCAAGTGGCCATGCATATAAATTGGGGATGTCTTTCCTAGAAAGTACTAAAAGGCCTTGTTGATCGAAACCGCGAGGAATAAAGTTGTATTCTTGATTGCCGTAGCTGAAACTCACCTTTGCCTGAATTCACTATGAATCATCTGGTCGGAATAAGGCCCCGTTCTGAATCCCACTATCTTACAAATGTGTAGGATGAGGAAAACATCGAAATGAATTACAATCGTCCGAGGGAGATACGATTGTGGTAGTTAATTGTCCGACATTGCTATATCTCACGTTGTCTCCCTAGTCTCAATTGCTCAAACACCATAGGAGCGCCATTAACTAAGTAAGTTTCAAGTATCTGCAGGAGCAGAGGTAATCTTCATTAATAACAATAAATACTTTTTTTCGATCATATAAGCATTATACCTAATACCCTTATGATACTTATAATAACTAACGTACACGATAAGCGTGCGCAACAGATAAGCGTGCGCAACAAAAATCCCTCACCTTACATCAACACTATCTGATCAATTAATTCTCAACCAAGTAACATATCTCAATCTAATAAAGAGTCTCAAATTATTCTTGCACTTCAGGCCTATCAGGCAGACCCAAAATTAAGTCTACAACGCGCTGCAAAGATCTATAATGTCTCCTTTGATGCCCTTAATCGCCGACACCGTGGCATTCCCGCTCGTGAGGATTATATCCCGAGCTCTCAGAAACTAAGTGATCTAGAGGAACAGGTTATAGTCCAGTATATCCTTGATCTAGATTCACGAGGATTCCCTCCCCGGCATCATGATGTTGAAGAAATGGCAAATCGACTGCTTGCTGACCGTGATGTGTTACCAGTTGGCAAGCGCTGGGCTATCAATTTTATTAAGCGGCAACCACAGCTNNTCTGGAACTTTGATGAGACCGGCTTTATGATGGGCGTAATATCAAGCGGTATAGTCATCACCAGCTCAGAAAGGTATGGAAACCCAAAATCAGTCCAGCCTGGAAATCAGGAATGGGCTACAGTAATTCAAGCGATTAATGCAGAAGGCCATGCGATTGATCCATTCATCGTGGTTATAGGTGAATTTTACCTTCAGAACTGGTATGAAGAAAGCAACCTCCTGGCCACTTGGGTTATCGCCATAACTGAAAATGGCTGGACAAATAATGAGACAGGCCTCGACTGGCTAAAGCACTTTGATCGGGCTACAACTAACCGATCAACTGGTCCCTATTGCCTCCTGATCCTTGATGGTCATAAAAGTCACCAGTCAGCCGATTTCCAGATATATTGTGAGGAACACAATATTATTACCCTCTGTATGCTGCCTCATTCATTACATCTACTTCAGCCCCTTGACGTTGGGTGCTTTAGGCCACTGAAAAAGGCATATGGTCGAGAAATAGAGCGACTGATCAGAAGGTCTATAACCCACATTGAGAAGACCGACTTCTTTCTGGCGTTTTATATTGCCTTCCAAGCTACTATAACCGAGAAAAATATCAAGGGAGGTTTTAGAGGAGCCGGGCTTGCTCCCTTTAACCCAGAATATGTCATCTTGAAGCTTGATATATAATTACGGACCCCGATGTCTCCCCAGGAGGTCACTGAACCTTTGACCCCTTGGACTTTAAGGACCCCAAAGACAATACTAGAGACCCAATCTTACTCTAAGTATCTACAAGGAAGGATCAGAAATCATAAGAGTAGCTCCCCTGAGTCAATAATTGAAGCTATAAAGTATTTTGAGAAAGGATAGAGCATTCTTCTACATAAGATAGCCTTATAAGAGGCTAAGATCCAAGAACTTCGTTAGGCAAATGAGATGCTTAATCGGCGGCATAGGGCAAAAAGAATACACCTATAGAGAAGAGGGAATATGACTATAGGGGAAGCCTAAGAGGTAATTGATCAGGTAGGTATAAATATGCAGATAGTAGCTGAATCATCAAGAAGTGGTGGTCAAGGAAGGTCAGAGCGACTAGGTAGTCGGCGTTGTGGTATATGCGGTAAGACTGGTCATAATGCAAGAACCTGTCAGGAGGGTATTTAGACTACTGAGAATTAATATAGTAATTGAATTTAATTAATTAGATAATATATTATGTTTTTATTATGATTTATCTTAAGAAGGTTGAGATTTTTGTTGCGCATGCTTATCTGTTGCGCATGCTTATCGTGTACGTTAATACTTTATTACTAAATAGTTAGAAAGGCTTCTTTCTACAGTAGATACTTTATTTTTTATATACCAGTATAGAACCTACCTATGTTTCGTCCCACTAGGCAATATGACTCGGTGACTATAACCACAAATTTCATAATAAATCCTCCAAATCGTATGATCATCGGCAATAACAACGCCGAAGGCAAACTCAAATACAAGGGCCAGTTCTCAATCGTCCATACAACCCTTTATGCCATACAAGGGAGCGCTATTAATAGCGTTTTAAATGCTACAACAAAGATTAGAGAAACCTGGTTTAAATTATACCACTTTAATGCAAATTCAATAGCGTACAGAGCAATCATAATTGGCATTAACATACAAATGAAGCCAGAACTGTCACGACTAATGTTAGTCGACGAGCTAACCCTAGAGGACATCACGAGTCAGCTCATGACTCAAAACTTCATATACCTAAAAAAGGCTTAGTCCTTCTTAATTGATTAGAATGGGTCGATGATAATTGATGACTCTGAAGAGTCGCCTTGGAAAGACAAAGAATCCATGGAACACTGTTTCTCGCTGTACACCGAGCCGTCCACGTTTTTGCAGCACTCTCAATTGTGCCTTCGTCAGGTATTACTTAAACAGATTGAGTGACTTGGACCACTAGATTCATTGGGATTATATATCATTTATTGCACTTAATATATCACCGAGACCAAGCGACATGGGTATGACCAGTGCTTATGTGCATCAAACTCCGCTGACGCTTTCCTACAAAATATCGAAGCACAAACATGTTCGTTGTAAGATAATGCGTGAGTGTCACTTCCATATGAAGAACTCTGCCTTGTTCAAACGGTTTTCACAATTTGGTAGTCATTCTCCCTAGATCCTGGCAATCGATATGCTTGAGCGATTGCTAAGAATAGACAACAACTAGACGATCAACCAACAGAGCATGCCCTGGTCTTGTTTTCCAGTTCATCCAAAGATATCTTTGAATTCAACTCAAAGAGACTCTCTACTGGAAATTAACCCCTACGTTAGGAGGCCTGGTAGAAATCACGGCAAAAGCCGCATAACGCTGAGGATCAAATACAACCCAACTTCATACTGATCCGTCGTTCATCGAATCCACCCATGATCCCGGCCAATCGAACATCAATGATTTAGTTGCATACTTATGCATCAAGGCCTTTGTGAATGCACGTGGTCATTGCCAAGCGTGGAGTTTTTCCACGGCTGGAATCGGATCTAGGCTACCAGGCGCTAAGCGTTGCCTTTCAGATTCTGCAGGTGATGTTTTCTCTAGCGCCCGATTAAAGTAGAAAAGGTCTCTTATAACGGGCTTGCTTTAACAAGATATTCCTGAGACCTGTTGGCCTCGTGACTGTAAAGTAGGTTGTGCCACGCTCAATGTTAGCTTGACTCGAGCAATCCGATAGGTTTTTACGGCAAGGTATATAACAGGTGAACACGCATTGACGACTAGCAACTGCCATGTTACTGGCGGAAGATACCTATCTTGCCTGTGGTGGTACTTAGCCCAAATTGTCATCGATTCATTTCAGTAGGCTAGTAGGCTATATGAGATACTCTAGACGCCAATAAATTCCAGTATTCGAAAGCGATTTGACCACCCTATACCATCTCCGCCAACGCCTTAGGGACCCATCCATCCGTAACCACCAAAATCGACAACACAAACTTCCTGATCGATGTTGATGAGCGAATGGTCCGGTCTAGTATTTTCCCCAGAATATTCCAAAATCATGTAGTCGGCTAATGATGTTGAAGTTACATTGCCTAGGGCCGTCGCAGAGCCGTCGACGTGTAATGCCGACGTTTGAGAAGGCGGTCCGAGCACCTGCTCTTCGCAGATCCATATTTGGTACGGGTTAAAAGACGCCTATCGTCCAGAATGTTTATTGGGTAGGGGAACTCCAAAACTAAATTCTACCTCTGCATTGCTTCTTTCGCGCGGGTCGCAAACCGGTTTGCTGGATACTGGTCGTAAGATGAAAATGAAAGTTTTACATTGAAAAAAAAAAAAAAAAGCAGAGTAGATTACAGCCTCAAGTCAGTTAATGGCTATTGTCCAGTTGTGCATTGTATATGTTAACTAGCGGTAACTACAGGGCGACAGAAAATTTGGGTGGGAAAGCTATCAAAATAAGAACCAATGTGCTGGGGGAGGCGTATCCCGATACGCTGACCATCATGGCCAACCTGGCCATTACCTGGAAAAACCAAGGTCGTGCTAGTGATGCTTTAACCCTGATGCGAAGCTGCGTTGTCCTACGAGAGCGAGTGCTTGATACGGATCATCCGCACACAGCGTCATTGACGGCAGTTCTCGCTGAATAGGAGAATATGAGCGATTTTATCACAGATTAGATCATTCATGAGCGAAAAGCTCAATTGCACATAACGGGCTTACTTTTGACGCTCGAAAAACTGGTGCTGCACTGACAATTGGTTTCGCCGCAAGCCTACCTCCATTGTCGGATATGGCATGGACGTGAGCTAACTTACAACACCTACATCACTACTGGACACCGCTCCAAACGTTTCCGGCTGAATCCTTGAACGGGAGCATCCCGATACGCTGAACAGCAGGGACAACCTTGCGTCCATATATAGGAGTCAAGGCATGTGGAAGGAGGCAATCAAATTACAGGCACAAGTGGTGGAAGCGAGAGGCAGAGTCCTTGAAAAGGAGCACCTTGATACTCTGCTGAGTGTAGCTAACTTGGGTGTAGCTGAAGCTTTTGCCGAGTCCTTTTCTCCATCAGAAGGAACGTCGCACCCTGCTTTAGGAGGAGAGTAATTTAGAACTATGATCATGAACACATACAGACCATATGAATCAATTACCTACATCCGCTGAGACTGGCCGTTGAAAAATTGGTTGCGTAATTGCTGCAGCCCGTGGTTAGCTGCTTTGGACACCGGGAGAAACAGGCTGGTAGGCATGTACTTCCAACTCAAATTATTTACTCTGGAGTCTGATGGATTATTGTAGTGGGTGGAAGCCATGTAGTGTCACCCAGTGGATGTAGAAAGAGCGAAACTTACGGAGTTCAGGATCAAGGAACATAAGCGAAAAGAAAGCATGTATTTTCCATTGACTCGGTATACTATCAGGCTACCCTAACGTCCTCCCAGAACGTCGGCCCCGTTTTGATCTAGTTGAGTAACGAACTTGGATCATCCCCTGAGATCGATGGGGAAGGGCGCGGTGGATCTCTGTCCACCTCAGGATGTGAGACAGATGTATGAGCATATTGCTGATTCGGGTCAAGGGCCCGTTCAAATTGCAGTTGAAACGTCGTTTTGTCGCCCTCGGTGATGCGCTTCAAAGAAACGTTTCTGAGAGGCCATTCCTCGAATCGAGCAAGAAAAATGCCAGCGTTGGAGGGGACCGAATTTATTTGCGATGGTGTTGGACTGTCACTGCCCCATATTGATGTTCGACGCCCTCTGGGCAACTGCGCGGTACGTCTTGTTGATCGTTTCTGACGAGAGCCTCGAGCAATGGCGGGGGCACTGATAGTCGAGGGGTGAGGGTATCGGGATACTCTTCGACGCTTGCAAGCCCCCCGCAGAGTTGCTCCTCTGTACGACTCCACGGTGATCTGGCAAGCCGGGCTATATCTGCCGTAACCACCATTATACTGATCGCCATTGGGCCTTATGAAGAGAATTTCGTGGATAAGACTTTGGGTCTAAGCTTAGAATGTCTGGTTTTCGGTACTTGGTGTCGATAGCATAGGCTTTGATGATCGTCATGCACGTGTATACACTGGGGATAATCACCGATAAGCGAATGGCCTAACGCGTCCGTGACGCACTACACCCGGTTTCAGCGGGAAGGCTCTGGCTACGGACATTGGTTGAGAGTAAGCGAAGTGCTCTCTCGTAGGACTTTAACTCCTTGTCGGTAACAGCTGTAGCCCCCCTTCCAGTGTACAGTAACAGGAATCCAAGAGCAACTCCGCCACGCCACAGCCTCGTTGGGCATCCACTGTGGTACCTGTTGACGGATCCCCTCTTTCCTCAGCGCTTTTCTTCAGCGAACTATAGTTACACGAACATTGTCGTTGGCCGCCACAACGAGGGCAAATCATCTCTTGTCAGCCAGGCCCCAGGGATCAGGCATGTTTATAGTGGCAGCGCAAGGGTCAAGAATAAGACGAGACGGATCTCGATGCCGCCCTTGGCGCTCTCAGGCTCCCCATTGCATCGTAGTGGGAAGAAGACGAGGCTCAGTTCGCATATGTAGTGTCAGCGGTTGAGCAGGACAGCGATCAACGCATCTGGAAAGCCAGGGCAAACCCATTTGCGTGACCGCAAGGCATGGCTGCTTAAGATCAGTTGCGTACGAACAACGACTTCTGGACCTCCTGCTTGGAAGCGGCCAGGCGGAGCAAGTTTGATCTGCCTAGGGCGGACAATAAATACGATAAGGCTGTCGCACCCCAGTGGAAGCAGTCGCGCAGGGGTGGCTGAGGGTCAGTCATAAGGCGAGGAACCCCTCGCCAGCTCAGGCCCGTCAGATCAACGACACCTCGCCATGGAGCCCGCCGGCCTCGCCTTTGGGGTCGCTGGGGTCGCTGGGCTCTTTAACTCCTGCCTGGAAGCCGTTGACAAGGTACAATCCTACCAAGCATCAGGAACTGACTCGCACGTTCTAGATACTCGATTCAAGGCTGCCAAAACCCGCTTCGAGCGATGGGGTCCAGGTGTGGGGATCAAGGAAGGCAAGATGCTCCCCAATCATCACCCTGCCCTGGACGACAACGACACGTCTGCGGTGGTGACGGACTTGCTACATATAATCATCAAGGCTATTTGTGATGCGAGCAATGCGCCTCAACGACGTACTCGGGCCACCGGGCTAGACGTCGATGACTCGCCGGGCTTGCACGAGCCGGGGCTCCCCTTCGCTGCGGTGCCCCGGTCGAGGCGAGAGAAGATGTCCTGGGCGCTCTGGGGCAAAAGAGGGCGCGTCGAGCAGGTCGAATTATTCGAAAAGTTGGTGCAACAACTGCACAGCCTGGTGCCCCCGACTACTGGGGAGAGTACACGACCGACACACAAGCCGGACCCAGGACGCACCGATACGCTCGCACAAGGCATGGGCTCTAGAAGGTTGAAACGTAGCTATCGTCTAACGAGACTAGGGACTACTCCAGGTCACGCGTGGCCTGCCGAGATACGGCGGATCCTGGCTCGGATTGAAGATGAAATGAGAGGTGAGGTGCATCGTCCAGACTTCCCAAGCTGAGCTAACGTCCACGGAGCTAAGGCACGACGGGAAATCCACTCCTGGCTAGGCCGCCCTCTAAACGAACGTTACCACGACTCCCTCCAGGAAAGACTGATCGGCACCTGCAATTGGATCTTCGACCGGCCCGTATTTCAGCACTGGCTCGCGACGGAGTTCTCGGGGAGGCCAAAGCTGCTGTGGGTCAATGGGCCTATGGGGTTTGGGAAGACGATTCTCTGCGCCCACGTCGTCGAACACCTCTCGTCCACCGTCGACACGCCTGTCGCCCATTTCTTCTTTACATCAGACCTCAAGAGCCACGAAGACCCATACTTAGCCCTACGGTTATGGATCTCCCAGATCGTATCACGCCATGAGGATGCATTCGAGCACGTTCGCCAGAAGTGGGAGTCTGACCCGGATCCTGTCGCAACACGCTCCACTGTCATATCGCTCTTCACGCAACTCCTCCATGCCATTCCTGGCTGCACGTTCATTGCAGATGGCTTGGATGAATTTATCTCGTTAGATAATACTAACACTTCAGTTGTAAAATTTCTCCACGATGTTATAAATGCAGTTGCCGGGACAAACGCCCGACTCCTTATTGTGAGTTGCGACGAGCCCGAGATCCGACGCGCCCTCATAAATGACGCGCGCAAGAGCTTTGCTGAGTATAGGATTATGCCTGAAGATGTTAGATCTGATACTTCCGCCTACTCCCAATCCATTGTCAACAGGAAACTCCCCAATAAGAGCGATGATATCCGGGCGATCCTTTCCGAAGCAATGACCAATCGATGCCAAGGCCAATTCCTCTGGCTTAAGATGCAAGCAGAATCCCTGAGGAGAGGGATGAACAAGAAACAACTTCAGAGCGCTATTGAAAACACGCCAACTGGGCTTGATCATCTCTACGACCGTAATTGGACTAGAATCACCCGGTTAGGAGAGTGGGAGAAGCACCGCGCATTCGCCCTTCTGCGCTGGACTGCATTTGCACTACGACCCCTGACTGTCTGTGAGATCACTGAAGCTGTCCTTATTGTCGAGGTCGAAGACCTACCATTAGACGACCTCCCCGATGCGGTAGATGACGATTACGTCGACAGCGAGATAATTGGCCTCTGTGGCCCTCTCTTAGAGGTCAAGAATGACCCCACCGATCCTTCCGTAGGCCGAAGGACAGTGCATCTACGGCACTTTACCGTCCGACAATTTCTGCTCCGCCAGCTCCCTACGCCAGATTGGGTTCAACAGAACGATCGCTTGCAAATCTCTTATGAGAAGGTCCAGAACACCGTCCTCGCTAAGGCCTGCCTTCAGTATATCAGCTTGCGCCAGGTTTGGGGTGACGGTAGCTATGACTCCCCCTCTCTTGGTCTGTCGTTGCGAGGCTACGCGGCAACGGCCTGGCATCGACATGTGCGTTTAGGCGTGCGCAACGAGGCCGAAATAGCCAAGCTCTGCATCAAATTTCTCGACCTAGACAATCCCAACTGGGAAGCTTGGAGATCGTTGATCGAGCCCGGGAAAATAGGACAAGGAAACAAAGAAGCCGAGGCCATCCCACCTGGTCCGCTCTACTACGCAATAAAGCTGCACTTGGACGACGTGGCAATCGCTCTAGTCACTGAACAAAGCGCGAATGAGAGCAGCAGTTTGGGAAGGTCACCTCTAGGCGTCGCTTGCGCTAATGGGTGCATTGACGTTGTTGATGCGCTTCTCAAGAAAGGGGCCGACCTTACGGTTACATATCGCAACGGATGGACACCTCTGCATGCAGCATCGTATAATGGACACGAACGTGTTGTCAATCTCTTACTTGATCGTGGTTGCAGTGCGGACCTCAGGGATAAAGAAGGTCGCACACCTCTGTCATCAGCTGCTCAGAAAGGGCACGAGTCAATAGTGAGGCGACTTCTCGCTACGAATGCTGTCGACGTGAACTCAAGGCGAGTCTTTTATCCCAACTCGGTGTTTTACGGGATATGGGTCGATGGCAAGGAGATCTCGAAGGTCTTGTTTCCTGTGGATGATAATCCGAGCCTTGGTTGTGTTGGCTCCATCTTATCTTCAGCAGACCCGGACCACATCTCGATGGCCGATATATTCAAGGCTCTCGGGCATCTTAACGGTGCCGAGGTCGAAGCGATCAAATCTGGTCATACATCAGTTTTATTGACAGCACCCGACATCTCTAACAAAGCGGAGCTGGTGCTTGCTAGGGACATCAATATTACGACTGGAACAACCCCGCTTCACCTAGCAGCCCGGAATGGCCATGCCACGGTAGTCAAGACATTGCTTGAAGTGAGAGGCATTGCCCCGGAGCCGGTGGACGAGTCTAATCAAACCCCCCTGTTGCTCGCCGCAGCGGCTGGACACGAGGCGGTGGTCAGACTCCTACTTGGTGCAGATGGTGTCAATCCAAATTTCATGGACGGGGACTATCAGACGCCGCTCTCCCTGGCTGTGAAATACGGGCATGAGGCCGTAACCAAGCTTTTGTTGGAAAATAGCAACGGAATTTTACAAGATCAAGGGCGTAAGCGAACCTAGACCATGAGATATATACAAAAGGTCTTGAGGACGATTTTGTTTAAAACTCCTGTTTGCCTCACTATACAGTGACGTACGCGCTCGGCACTACCATGTTGAAGGTTTGACCATCAAGGCCAATACCTCGTTTGCCTGTGGATGGCAGCTGAATATTAATGCTTAAAGAGAAGAAAAATATCCTCCAACAATGGCAAGATCAAGATCAGGCAGGACATGAGACATCCGAAAAGATGAGCCCTTTAGTGTGCCCCAAGCAACGAGGAGTGGATAGAGCTCACGTGTGGTCTGTGGATTTGGATAAACAACTCGGCGACCTTGAAAACTGGAGCATGGACCCAAGTTTAAGCTCAGCCATTCAAAACGGTCAATCGAGCACGATGTTACATACTGGCTTTTGATTCGCTAGAAATAATTGTCATTTTTAGCCACCGAAGCTCCTGCCAAGGTTCTAAATAAGCATAAACATACATGCTGCCGGGAATTAAAGTGGCCTTACATCCTTCTAGCTCAGACTGATAGGCTAGATAGCCTGTTGTTAGCTGTAGGTATGACAATCTGTATCGGCTTTATTACAGTATTTTGTTCGTCTTATCGTATGAGCGTCTCAAGGTCCCACTCCCTCGCTCTCCATTCCCTGCAGCCGGTCAAATTCAAAGCCAATAAGAGATATTCCTTTTTGCACATGCTTTACAACATTTCGGAATCGCGATGGAGTACTCCTTGGCGAACCTCATCGATGACGTTGAGTGGTGGTAGGGTGTTCCACTCTATCAAGACTTGGCTGTCAAATTCTGCAGTCTGATATAAAGTCAACTAAACTCCATTCCTGCCCTTGTGCCTCGAGCAAGAGCTGCTGTATCCTTGCATCTCAATCTCTGAGTTGAGAGGCCCATCCTGCCCACTGATCGACAAACACATCTCTCTTCGTCACCGGCAGCAGCACAATGGCCGACAACGTTGCGAGATACGACTGGATCCTCGCCATCACTACCATCGCTTTTTGCGGTAGCAGTTTTGGTAACGGTGCCAACGATGTCGCCAACGCGTATGCCACCTCGGTGGCCGCCCGCAGTCTTACCATGCCTCAGGTCGGTGTCCTGAGTATGATCACCGAGTTCGTCGGTGCTGTGGCCTTGGGTAGCCGTGTTACCGGCACCATCAAGAACGGCATTATAGACATTAACCATTTCGTCCCCGCCCCTGGGGTGCTGATGCTCGTCATGGGCTGCGCAGAGATTGGCTCTGCAACTTGGCTTCTCTTAGCCACAAAGCTGGGATTCCCAGTTTCTACCACCCAGACTGTGGTTGGCGCCCTTGTCGGAGCTGGTATCGCCTCGCAGGCCTCTGTGAGCTGGGCATGGAACGATGGCAGTGTCTCCCAGGTCGCCGCCTCTTGGGGAATTGCGCCTCTCATCTCAGCCGCCTTCTCTGCTATTCTCTTTGCAACCCTCAAGTTCTGCGTTCTAGAACGCCAAAACTCCTTTGAAAAGGCCATGCGCGCCATTCCCATCTACCTGGCTTTCACTGGTGCCATCCTTGCCCTGTTCATTACTATCGAGGCACCCACCGCTCCTTCGCTTGAGGAGCTTGGAGCTGGCACCGCTTGCGGAATCGTTCTCGGAGCCTTTTTCGGAGTTCTCGCCATTGCGTACATCTTCTTTGTTCCCTACTTCCACCGAGTCATCGTCAAGGGAGATGCTCGTATTCGACCCTGGCATATCCCTCTTGGTCCTCTGCTCTACCGCGAGAACCCCCCTCTGTACTTCCCCGGCAATGGCAACTCGATCGTTGTTGACTACTATGAGTCAGCCCATGCTCAAGACGAAGATGACTCCGACAAGCATCCCAAGGACCATCAGAACTCCCCCGAGTCTGCCGAGCGGAAGCCTGTGCCTGACAATGGCGCTGACACCGGCAATGAAACTGCTACTACAACCGGAGCCCAGAACCTGAAGGGTCTTGAAGAGGTCGAGAGGGGCCAGAGTGCCAGCCTTCGCCGCCGCCCTCGTGTCCGTCACGTTGAGCCAGAGGATCGCTGGCTTGCCCCCGTCCGCCACTTGCCACTCTACCACCCCCGAAAGCTCGGCAACTACACCAAGTACTTTTTCCTTCAAGGTGTCACCCGTGACTGCGTCACCCATACCTCCCAGGCCCTCGCCGACGTTCACGCCAAGGCTAAGCGATACGATAACCGCGTTGAGCATCTGTGGACGTATGCTCAGGTCGCCTCTGCTATGATGATGTCAATTGCTCACGGTTCTAACGATGTTGCCAACGCTGTCGGCCCTTGGGTTGCTGTCTACCAGACCTACCGTACTGGTGTCGTCAGTGAGGACTCTGATACCCCAGTTTGGATCCTGATTGTGGCTGGTTTCCTGCTTGGTGCAGGTTTCTGGTTCATGGGACATCATATCATTAAAGCATTGGGTAATAAGCTCACTCAGGTATCGCCTACTCGAGGTTACGCCATGGAGCTTGGTGCCGCCATTACTGTTCTGCTTGCCTCGCGACTTGGTCTTCCAGTTTCTACTACCCAATGTCTGACTGGAGCTGTGCTTGGAGTTGCTCTTATGAACGGTGATGTGGGTGCCTTCAACTGGCGCCAGTTCGCTTGGATCTTTGGTGGTTGGGTTTTGACCCTTCCCTCGGCTGGTCTTATCGCCGGCCTTCTCACCGTTATGGCTTTGAATGCCCCTCAATTTTAATCCCCTAGACAGTAGCGGATTGATCAACAGTAATTAATGTAAACTAGATTTCACTGGCATAGTACACCGGGACTGAATTTCTATTTGTTGAGCTCTCTCGAAAAGGGAAAAAGAATCACTTACAAGAACTGTCTGTAGAGTTCAACTTGTAAATAGACGTTGTTGCACATACAGTACCAATACATTCTTCCATGAAAAATAACAAGTAATTTACCAACGATAGCGTTTTCCAAGTCTTTTAATCTCTTGGTACTTCGCCGAAGTAGAAAATTCGCCGAGTTGCAGCAACAATCTGCTATGTCAGCATGAGACATTTATCAAAGGTATTTAGTCGATGAAGGAAGATAGATGCTCTTTTAACGTAAACACTAGCTACTCAGCTAGTAGTATCGATGACAATACTGATTGCTCTTACTTTTCAAGGAGGTACAGCGGCTGTCACAATGGCCCCCGGACGGGCTGGCATCTCAAACACCATTATTTGTCTTGCCGAAGCCAGAGACAACACTTACTTGAGATTTCATTCGTTGGATCAAAACCCCAGAGCTATTTGGACTTGATTCGCTCACGACGGAGATGCAAGGTTCAGAACTGATATATGGTTCAGTCATAGTTGAATTTCTCACCCATCTATACATGTGCCAATTTTCTCTAGGACGATTCTTCGGAGACGAGACAAATTCCAGTGCATCTTATGATAACCCTGATGCTAACATGTGGAACTCATCCGAAGCTAGAATTTTTGACTTAAGTAGTACCTTTCAGCCTGTTATGGTTTTAGACAGCCATAGTACACTATGAACACTCAATCTCAGCGGTTACTGCTTCTGATGCTTCTGAGCCTAGCATAAATACAACTTGATTGTACCCTTTCGAAGATTTCGCTGAGACGCTCGGCGCTGATCGAGACAGCTAGTCTTCTTTCAGAATGTCAGGAAATTACCCTTCCTTATCGGTTCGGCGCCGGTTGGATTGTGAATCCTGGAGCACATACAGGCTAGATTGCCCCTTTGATGGAAACTCCGGAAAGATTCTTGAACAGACAAGAGTGCTCTCAGAGAAAGAGGCAAAGCTAGAAATAAAGGATACTTAGGTTGTTATGATGGTCTGCAGCAAGTGAGAAAAAGCATAGCTTAAGTAAATAACATACAAGCATCCAGAACCGCTATTGCCAAGTAAATTTAGATTTGGCTCGGCGTTACATGGAACTTGTGAAGGCGCTGATCTACAACGTTTTAATTACAGCGTTTAGAATTCTAATGCCTGGAAGGCAATGCCCTTGCCGTTGCTTTGATGGAACTGTATATTTTCTTAGTAGCTTGAGAGGTATAGTTACCTGATCAGATGTTACAAGCATGGGTAGTGACTTGGTTCCCTGGATCAGTACGACTCACGATGGAAAAAGGCCAGGTATGTGTGCTTGTCTGTCAACTTTAGGGCACAGACACTTCACTCAGTTATCACCTTTAGAGGGTAGAGAGAAGTCCATTAAAAATCTGGTGTTTCATACAGCGAGTTCATATCTTCAAACTGCTAAGATGCCCTATTTACAACTTGTAGGTCTCGTCTAACCAGTTCAGTATATCCTGGCCAAACTCATCCGGCCTCTCCAGCAAAGCCCAGTGTCCTCCCTTCCTCGTCACCGACTTCACCTTGGGAAGTAGCCCCTGGTCGATGCTCGCCTGTAGTCCAGCAGGCCTACATACAAAATCTTCCTCTCCACCCCAGTACAGAGCCGGCACGTTAACCGTTTTGGCCTCGTCGGCCACCAATTTGTCAGCCTTATTCTGCACTCCCGTGGTAAAAGCCCTGTACCACGAGTTTGCGGCCTCAAAGCTGCGCTTGTCGCTAAATCTCTTCTTGAAATCTGCCTTGTGCTCGCCTTTGGCGTAGGGAAGCGTGGGTTGAGTGCGGCCTTCAGTCACGAACTTGCGCATGCCTCCAGGAGTGCACCAGTTGTCAATCCAAGTGCTGGGCTCGCCGTGAGCTACCGTATACACAGACTCGAGGTTCTTGCTCATCCACTCTGGGGCATCAGGAGCAGTAAAGAAGTGCCAGTACTCAAAGATACCCGCGCCAAACGCCTTCTTGGTTATCTCATTGATCGTGTCAAGGTCAAAGACGCCAGTTGGCTCCATGTATGTCACGTTGACGATGATCAGACCAGATACACGCCCAGGGTAGAAGTTGTAGAACCTCTGACACATGACGCTGCCCCAGTCATGACCCATGGAGATGACAGTAGTCAGATTCTCAGCGTCGAGGATCTCAGCTGCATCAGCTGTCATGTGTTGCCAGGCATATGCCTCGACATCGGTTGGCTTGGAGGTCTCTCCATAGCCGAGACAGTCTGGTGCGACAACACCATAGCCGTTTGGTACAAGGTAGTTGCTGATCAAGCCCGCCCAGAGATGTGCCGTGTCGGGCCAGCCATGAAAGAGAAGAAGAGTGGGCTTAGAACCCTTGGCCGGGGAGGTGTAGTATGTATACTCGAAGCCCCGCGAGACTTTGAGTGTCCTTTTGTTGCAACAGGAGAGATCCATCATGTTTGCCTAGGAGGAAATGACGTGAGAAGGAAACAAAGTTGGCGAAAGATGGGGGTTTAGACAAGGCTATTGCCGTATTTAAGACTACCTTAGCTATTCACTTAGCGGAAGGCGGAAGGCTAAGTAAGGTCCGAGAAGCTTCAGCCGATCCCTGCATGAATGCCTTGGAACTTAGTTTGATGAATGGGTTTGCCAGTTTTTAGATATGGATATATACTGTGGGGAATGACATTCATTATACTCCGTCCTAGCTATTTCACCACGAAACATGTTGAAGTAAGATGAAACAGACAAGGCTCTCTATAATGTCGTTGATGGAAGATAATTACAGATAAGCATCGAAACTAGACAAGTCTTTCCAAGATATTCCGTAGTGTCACAACTAATCAATCGGCATTACTACGCGGTAAGTTTCCCTCCAAAGCTGGCGAAATGGCTTCTTCCCCAGTGGACAAGATAGATCGACAGGGATGATACCAGAAACGACTTGATTTGAGTCGTGACGATTCATCGCGCAAAATTAAACTTTGGACTTAAGCCCCTTTAAGAATTTAACGGAACCTAAAACTTGGCCTCGATGCCCAATGCCGGGAGGGGTCAACTACCGATGACAAGGCTGGTGATGGCTGGGGTTTGTCGCAGGTGATGCTCCTCAAGATGATCCGGAGGAATGGAACTGAAAAAGATGCTGTACCTAATTAGTCTTAATGCACTACGCCAAATGTCTCACCGTTGCGCCGGTGTCTTGGCCTTGGTAGCTGCGCGTCAAAAAGAAACTCATCTGGGGAATGACATACGGTAGCAACACTATGGTCCCTGCTTATATCGTCTGTTTCAAACGGTTCAAAAATGGAGTTTGGGTAGTATCTAGATAATAAACTAAAGGATAGTGTCGACTTTAGCAATGTCGATCTTTTGGTGAGAGGATTCTTCAAAGAGGTCGACTATCCTTATATCGGAATGAACCTCCTCTGGTTATTTCCTGGCAGTAGTTATTCCTTAGCATTGTTTCTTCAAGATTAATTGTATTGACTCTCAAAATCTATCAACATGCGTTGGGTTCCGCCACAAGGTGATGGCTTGATGACATTTGGCCTCGCCATCATGTTGCTGGTGGTGTGTTGGCCAACCATGATAGCTCGTTACTTGGTACGCATTAAGAAGGGAGCATTGGGTCTAGATGATTGGCTTATGGGACTTGGAATGGTAAGTTTTATTTTGTGATTTGCCTTCTTATTTAATGACGCTGACATGACAAGATCATGACCACCGCTTGGTCTGGAGTCTTGATGGCGTATTGCTTTTCAGGCGGTGGCTACGATCCCGCAGACCCAATCATCACAAGTGAGCTTCTTTCGCAAGCTCTCAAGGTACTACCTCCAAAAGCCTATCCTGCTCCAAATTGACTAACATGACCAGATGTATTTTATCTGTCAGAGCGTCTACTGTCCCACCACAATCCCCGTCAAGGTCAGCATCTGCGTCGCCCTACTTCGAATCGGCGGCACCGTCCCCTTGTATAGATGGTCATTAATTGCCATCATGGTCATAACCGGCATCTCTGGTATCGGAAGTATGGCTGGTATTGTTGCATCTTGCAGTCCACCATCTGCTTTTTGGGACCCAAGCACCGGCACTTGTAACCCACTCATCAACGCAACTGCCGCCTATTTCATCTCTGCGTGTAGCATCCTGACGGACTTTGCGCTGGCTATTCTTCCTGGTTTTATGTTGTGGAGGGTTCAGATGAGGCGTTCAGTCAAAGTCTCTGTTGCTATCATCCTAAGCTTTGCGGCTTTGTAAGTGTTTCCATATCTTATCTTAACGAGACCCCATCACTAACTTGTCCAGCGCTTCATGTGCTACAATTGTTCGACTTCGCTACCTCCTCGCTCTTCTCGACAGTCAAAACTTTCTCAAACACTCTGGGAAAATCGCTATATGGACGGTCATTGAGCTAGCCATTGGCATCTTTGCTGGCTCAGCTCCAGCACTCCGACCTCTTCTCAAATACGTCCCTTTCTTGAGTCAAAGCAAATCACAAGACTACCACGAGAGTGGTGGGCATGGGTCCAATCATATCAAGATGGAAACGTATGAGTCCGGAACCTTTGGCAAGTCCTTGAAAAATCCAACAGATACTATGATTCTTGGAGATGGGAGTAGCCAGGAGTACATTTTGGATCAGGAGGGTAGATCAAGGGGCATTGCAGTTCGTAAAGATGTCTCGGTAAAAGTAGAAAACTGCTGAAATGGCCTGAGGTTTTGTATAATTATGTAGTCTAGTCATGATGCCTATGACATGTGGTTACTACCAAGTCCAAATAGTGTTTGAACTCATACCAACTTTCTATAGCTGTCGGGTAAATGGGAAACGTTCACTTATCCCCAGATCCAACAGATATTACTTACCATATTATAGACTAGAAGTCTATTACATATAATGTTACTGGTTAAATATTACGTTACCTGTGTCAGCTATTCAGAAACGGCACCCAATCCTGAGCGAGAATAACCAGGTTCATCACTTTGCTCTCCGTTCACTGCCCGGGATCACCAGTTCGTCGTCATGCATCAACTCTTTCCCGGAACTTGGCGAGCAAGATCCGAAGAAACTCAGCTCATATCGGCCCATCGGCAGGCAATTTACCCATTAAGCCGTCCATGATCGTCTGAGCCCATTGGATCACCAGGTCAAGCATAACTTAGCACCAAGATTTCCCCGCAATGTCTATTGCCCAACGTCCGAGGTTAAATATCACGAGTTAATAGCCGGCCTCGTGGCTAAAAGCAAACCTGGTTTGGCGGGGCTACATGCAACATTATGCTGATCATATCCCGTCTGGGAGAGTATGAGTTATATGTACATGAGAGACGATGAACTCATCTGGTTAAATAGGCATTGTTTATATTGGTCAATTGATCGCCCTCAATCTGGTTACTAGAACAATTGCACTCCTCATCCTGAACCTTAGTGGCATCACAGAGCTCAAGTTATACATTGAGACTCTGGCCACGATGTTTTCAGCATCACTGCTCCCACTGTTAGGCCTACTGCCACTCGCGTCAGGCCTAGGCCAACAGCCTATCGTCACCTTCAACAGCTCAGACGACGCCTTTCAGATCGTAGGAGGAAACGCCGGCACAGGACAGATCCGTGTTTCTAAAGACGAATACTGGGGCGTCATTCGCGCTGCAGGTGATCTAGCTGTTGATTTTGGCCGCGTCACTGGCACAAACTTTACGCTCAGCAACGGAGAAAGCGATGCATCGCCAGCCGAGTATACCTTTGAGCCTGTAGATGTCAAGAACAACACCTATGTAAGTATCTAATCTCATAAGAAACAGTCAACTAACCTTGGTAGTACCGTACTCTCGACGAAGAAACGTTTTATGGACCAGTATATTCCGACCCAGATGCTTCCAACACCGTCATTGTGGTAGGCACAATTGGTCACTCAGATGTTATCGATAAGCTCATCGACGACGGTGTCCTTGACGTGAGTGAGATTGAAGGCAAGTGGGAGGCATTCGTCAGTCAGCTTGTCCAAGATCCCATCAACGGCACTACTCAAGCTCTGGTCATTGCGGGTAGTGATCCTAGAGGAACCATCTATGGTATCTACGATGTCAGCGAGCAGATTGGTGTGAGTCCATGGTACTGGTGGGCCGATGTACCGGTGCGAAGACGAGAGGAGATCTACGTCCTCTCCGAACCCAAAGTTCAAGCGTCACCTTCGGTCCAGTACCGAGGCATCTTTCTCAACGATGAGCAGCCAGGGCTTTCCAGCTGGGTCGGGTAAGTAAAGAGACTTGATTGATGAAGAAAAACTAACATAGAAAGTTCACGCTGGGAGCCAACTTGGAACGATGCTGCTCCTTATAACCACCACTTTTACGCTCTTGTCTCGGAATTGCTGTTACGCCTTCGAGCCAACTACATCTGGCCAACGCTATGGGGCAGCATTGTCTATGTCGACGACCCTTTCAACCAACCACTATTCGACGCCTACGAAATAGTGCTCGGTGGATCTCATACCGAACCTATGATGCGAGCTCAGAATGAGTTTCGAAGTTTTTACGAGGGTGAATGGCAGTACAACACCAACAATGAAACGATTGATGAGTATTTCCGGTATGGTGTTGAGAGAGCCAAGCCTTATGCTCGAAACAGTCTGTGGACTATGGCGATGCGAGGCACGGGTGATACAGCTATCGAGGGAAATCTCGGTATCGACGCGATCGTTGGCATGCTCGAGACTCTTGTGGATAACCAACGGACTATCCTCCAGGAAGGCCTCGGCATTGACAATTTGACTGAAGTCCCATCCTTATGGTGTCTTTACAAGGAGGTTCAATCCTACCAGGAACGCGGCTTAACTGTCCCTGAGGATATCACGCTTCTCTGGGCCGACGACAACTGGGGAAATATCCGTCGTCTACCTCTTGCAAACGAGACTGACCGGTCTGGTGGTGCTGGTGTTTACTACCACTTCGACTACGTCGGCGACCCGAGGAACTATAAATGGATCAACACGATTCAACTCGAAAAGACAGCTGAGCAGATGACTCTCGCATACCACAGACACGCTCGTCGTATCTGGATCGTCAACGTCGGTGACCTAAAGCCCAAGGAAATTCCCATCAGCCATTTCATGGATCTCGCCTACGACACTGAGCGATGGGAAGCCGACGGAACGACAAAATGGGTCCAAGCCTGGGTTGAGCGAGAGTTTGGCAGCGAGCACGTTGAAGCCATCACCGATATAATGACCAGGTACGGCATGTACGCAGCTCGTCGCAAGTTTGAGCTTTTGGAGCCACATGTCTACTCGGTCATCAACTACCATGAAGCCGAAGCGATTCTGGAGCAATGGGCTATTTTGAAGGATGACACGCAGGCTGTGTTTGACCAACTGGATACAGAGTACAAGCCCGCATTCTTTGAGATGCTACTTCATCCTGTGCTTGGTGGCGAGATTGTGAATAAGATCCAGATCTACGGCGCGAGGAACCAGCTGTACGCTGGGCAGAAGCGCAATTCTGCTAACGATGTCATTTGGGAGTCGCTAGATCTTATGTATAAAGACTCGAACTTGACTCAGAGATGGAACGAGCTCCTTGATGGAAAGTGGGTGCACATGCTTGATCGTAAGTAACCTTTCTACCTGTTTTGTCTTGACAACGCCTGACGATTTAGAAACGCATCTGGGGTACGACGGTTACTGGCAACAACCCATGAGGAACACTCTCCCAGACTTGAGGTTTGTTCAGGACGTCTGGCCCTCACTTGGAGGAGAATATGGCGTAGGTGTCGAAGGATCCAATGCTACCATCCAGGGAGATAGCCGTTGGCATTCGCTATCTTCCAACGTCCTCAATCTCCCCCCATTGGAACCCTACGGAGCCCAATCTCGATACATCGATGTCTTTCACCGAGGATCAAGCCCTTGCAACTGGCTCGCAGCACCATGGGAAGACTACGTCCAGCTTTCGCAGTACAACGGAACCGTCGGTGGTGACAACGGTACAGATAGCCGTGTTTATGTCACGGTTGATTGGGACAAGGCGCCGAAAGCTCCTAATACGACAGAGGTGTTTATCAACGTGACTAGTGACTGTCGAGGCTTTGAGAAATATGCTGGTCAAGAGCCACGTGTGGTTGCGACGGTTATCAATCGTGAAGTGCCTGATGACTTTGAAGAAGGGTTTATCGAGTCTGACGGTCACGTCTCGATCGAAGCTTCGCACTACCAACGTATCTACGATGGAGAGTCTGACGAAGGATCCCTTGAGTATCACACCATTAAGAACTATGGCCGTACTCTTGCCGGTGTTGGTCTATACCCTCTGGATACTGAGAAACTCGATGTTGGTGAAGGCCCTGCTCTAGAGTATGAGATGTATCTCTTCAGTAACCACTCAGCTGCCAACGTTACACTCTTCATCTCCCCTGCTGCCAACTACCTCGGCGACCGGAATCCCCTCGAATACGCCATTGCACTATTCCCATCTGGTGAGGATCAACCAGACCCAACAGTAGTTCAACCCATCGGACCCAACGTGGGAGGCAACATGCCTGACGGATGGGGTTACGCCGTTGCGAACGCTGTATGGGGTGTATATGGAAACTATACTACCTCTTCTTTTGAGGTTCCAAAGGAGGGCGCGTACACTCTTCGGATCTGGGCGCTGTTACCAAACATCTTGATTCAGAAAATTGTGGTTGACCTTGGTGGTGTAAGGGAGTCTTATCTAGGACCGCCTGAGAGCTTTTTGTTAGGACGGGATGAGACGGGGTCCTATAATGGTACCTCGTTCTTGAGCACTCCGGGAATAGTGGGAGGCGCCTTGAAGGAGATATCATAGGTGGCATGTACTATGTCTTAGATACGTGTTTGACGAGTAGCTACAAGTAGTGTATATATACATTGAACTTGACCTGAATTGCTGCCAAGGTGAACCAGTTACTCATCTCCCGTAGCATACTCCCCAGCAGCAATCTTATCACTCAACTTCCCAGCTGGTGTAAAGTACTTCTCAAGCCCTCCGAATTTCTCCAGAACCAGATCCACAACCAGACGTCCAAAGACCTTTTCACCGGAAGGATTCAAGTGCGTCCTGTCTCCAGCAGCGTAATTGTAAAGGTCCGCATTCGCACTACCAATGGCGTTGACGTAGTCTGTGCTGACGACATTGAGATCGATCAGCGTCACGCCCTTGGCAGTAGCAGCGGCGATAGTCTCTGCGCGAACATCGAGCAGATTTTCAACCACTTTGCCGTTTCTGAAAGTCCGACGGGTGAGGGATGTAAGAAGGATCTAATATTGTCAGTGTTGAGCTAGAAAACTTGGAGTAGACCACGTACAGGGATTCCTCCGGCATTCTTAACCTCATCGACCATGGTCTCCAGGTTTTTTCGAAACTGAGCGAGCGACACGCCAGACGTAGTCTTCTGATCGTTATGTCCAAATTGGATCGTCACATAAGGCTGATACTTGGCCTTGTTATTCTTGACCGCATTTATAGTGGTATCCCATAGACCTTCGTTCCTAAAAGACGCCGTGGTAGCTCCGCCCTTTGCAGGGTTGATACCGTCGGCAGGGTTCTGAAGGAAAGACAGGAAGCCATTGCCCCAGCCGCCTTCGACGGCAACGGTGGAGTCACCAGTGAGTACGAAGTATGGTGGTTTCTCAGCGCGAGAGATGACACCGGCTTGTGCAGCAGAGACTGCGGCTAGGAAGTATGAACAGATCTGTGAGAACTTCATGATGATGCTTGAGGATAATGAGAGGAATAAGTTGAAGAAAGCCACGGTATGGTATTAAAACTTGAGGTTTTGATATAGCACGCAATTCGGCTATGCTAACGACTACGCAAACTTCCACCAATGATTGCCAACTATGCTTTTCGACAACCACTTAACCGGTATTTAGGCTAAGTATCTCCGCCAAAAAGAAATCAAGATTGCGGAAAAGCCGTGCTTGCTAAAGATGACATTCGGAGAACCTGATCGGCAGTCCTAATGAGGAAGTTCGATAATAATTGTGGGGAAGAACCATGTACCGGCATTCGACAAGTCAGATTAATGCCAGCATACGCTATACCTATCCGTAGTACAATAGTGAATAGTTCCATTACAATTTAGAGGTTATATAACAGCTTTCGTGAGTTCACATGACTTCAGATAGGCGATTACAGCATCAGAGCATTGCGACTCCACACCACATTTACATAGTCAGGCTGCCTATTTTCAGAAGCTTGAGATACTTCCATCGCTGGTGTGGAGGGTTGTCTCGCTTACAAGTTCAATATTGTCAAGGCTCAAAGAATGAATAGTAGCACCACGAAACATCATGAGAGAGAACATTCTGACAAAGTCGAACCAAGGTTGGAGTGCGTAAACAGATGAGTATTATCATAGCTCAATGTCGTTTGTAGAGAAACGTTGTTGACAAAGGTGTCTAACGCTAGTCGTTAGATAGGGTAGCCAGATAAGTATTAGTTGACCCTTTGTCCAATCAAGCACTGGATGCTTATCGGGTGAGCTCGGCTAAGTTTTATCTCAGCCATTGGCTTCTTTTTACTATCGCCATTATATCTCTTCAAATCGGTATAGGCATGGCCCAAAGTTTACAAGACAAGAGTCCCTTCCGCCAGACTCAGCGGGCTCCGCGCAGCTGCTTGTCCTGCTCCACACGCAAGGTCAAATGTGACAAATCTGTCCCCTGCTCGCGATGCATCAAACGTGGCCAGGCCGAGACATGTGTACGGGAGATGGTCATCATACGAGGCCAGGTTACAACGCATGTTCTATGTTTTTCTCTCTAGTAGCATCATACTAAGATGTTCATGTAGATGGCAGGATGATCCTCATACTCTGACCTATGCCGAGCTAAGTAGCGAGAATGAGCGACTACGTGAGCAGATCGAGATCTTGAAAGCCCAGTGTCGTCAGAGCCCCCTAGCACAATCAGCCTGCCTCGGCCGCGAGAGCCTAGATGATGAACTTTGGCAGAGACTCTCTTCAGAAAAAAGCGTCAACAGGTCGACCATCTCCAGCTGGAGTGACATTGTTCTACCAAGCGCGACTTGCAGTAACTCACTAATTGCTTTCGACTTCAAGTGGAACTCATGGGTTCACTACGCTCTTGAGTACCCCCTTTTTAGCCAAGACAGCCAAAGGTTCTTGCAGAGTATCGAGGATGGGTTGTCTGTTGATTCAACTGATCCGTCCTGGGCTGCCGTCTATTTCAGCGTTCTTAGTGTAAGTCAAACCTCCGGACGCCAAGCTCCAAGACTTAGATACAGCAGACTGCACTCCTGATGATGGAGGAAGAGGAAGCTCAGAGCCTCCCATTACCTGAAGGTAGCATGCTTGAACTCATTCTAAAAGTGCTGTGGACAACAGCTGACATTTACGAGGATATACGGCACAAGACATATCTCAGAATTGGTACGAAGCCGCCATATTTTGCTTACACAAGGCCGAGTTTATGCGTTACCCTCACGTACACAACGTCCAAGCGATTGCCATCTTGGGTATGTCTTTCAATAATCGAGGAGATTCCGAAATGGGCAATCACTTGCGGAACTCAGCGATACGCATCGCTCAAAGAATCGGCTTGAACAAAGCCTACTGCAAGTCTGCCGAGCAGTACTTGAGCGCAGAAGGGCAACATCGTCTGTGGTGGACTCTTGTAATTTGCGAATGGTAAGATGTCAACCAGAGCCTGCCTCTATTGGTCCTGAATATTTCCTTTTCGTATAGGTTGAATTTGACTCACGAGTCGCCGAGGATCGACCATGGCGACTTTGATGTCCCCCTGCCGGCTATTACACAAACTGAGGAGCAACGCGGGTTTGTGGACCCCGTCCACTATCACACATTCATGGCTAAGACCTCTCTCGTAATGTACCGATTTCGTATAGCGCTCAAATTCTGTTCGGGCTCTTTGGAAAACATTGTCCAGGCCGTTAGGACCGCTGATGAAGAATTGGCAGCCATCATCGACACGCTTCCTAGTCATCTTCAACCTGACAGTGATGCAACTGTCAAGAGGGATATTGATGCTCTAGAACTGGCTCAGCCTTGGATTAAATGGCAGAGATACTATTTGACTTTAGTCCTGCTGCATCTGAGGATGCATATTAATCGCATGTTGCAAGAGCAGTGGTTATCGTCACCGACTCAGTATCACTGGGCACGGACGGTCAGCGTTACATCTGCTAGGAGCATTGTTTGGATAAATCGCAATTGGGACCAGCCTGCTTCAATGAGGAAGCAATGGTACGTGTTTAGCCCACGTGTATTTCCGACGAGACACAAGATGCTTAGAATTACTCAGGGCTCTATCCTACCACATCTTCAACTCTGCCATTCTTTTATGTCGAGAGTGTCAAAGCAGAGAGACAAGAGAAGGCGAGACGCATCATGACGAGGTTCAAGCTGCTATTAGTTTGTTGGACGCAGTTGCGTCACACAATGCGCTGGCTCGTCACGCTGCCAAGATTCTGCGAGAGAAAACAAGCAGTAGTGAATGAGTCTCTGCAAGCCTTGTCAACTATAGCAGAAAGAAATAGTACGACATTTCAGATTAGATCAAACCCAAACGCTCTGCGTGCCTCCACATCAAGACCGTCGAGACCCACGTATCCATTTAGTGTAGTCTCGTCTAGACTGTTCTCTTGAGAGTAATCAGAAGAAGGCCGCCCCTCCAATGTAGCCCTTAATTGCTCCCGTATGTAGGCTTTGTTTGCAGGAGTTGTAGGGCATGCTGCAATAAAGGCCACGGAAGAGTTGGTCTGGCCAAGGTGCTCGGTGTCGACAGCATGACAGAGCTGAAAAAGTATCTGAGGTTAGCAAATAAAAATAAACTTGAAACTGACAACGTACATCGCAATGCCACCAGACTGTATCGCCCGGTTGTACCTCTGGCATGTGCAGAAGGCAGTCTTCCAGTCTCAGGTGCGGATGTGATGATCGACTGAGTCGCTGGCTGTCTGGCTTCGTGGTACCCGGAAACCAGCCCATCGATTCATCCAAAGTCCACTGCTCGGCATCCATGACGTGTTTCGGATCTTGAGGAGGGCTGAAGAATGGTCGTAGAAGCAAATATGCAATCACGGCCTTGACATTGGGATATACCATAATAGTTCCCTCTCTCGGCGCCGTGGGTGTCAAGGCCGTCCAGCCTTGAAACGTTCGCAAGACGGTTGAATGCGCGGGACCCTTGTACAGCTCTTGGTTCGCGTTCTTGCGCGCGTCAAGATCGTAGGCATCGTGGTCTTCTGGTCTGCCAGCAAAGATACTGTCGTACACTTTGCGATACGTAGGGTCCGCCCAGCGGCATAAACTGCCAGCATCAATATGAGGGCCCAAGCCAAGGAACGGTTGACCCGGTGCACGATCACGGACACCATCGAGATATACGAGGGGCTCCGGGGAGGTGTCGTCTGACGAATAGCGCCATAGTTCGTTCAATTTCCGTTGCAGCTTGAGGTGGTTTGGGTGCGAGCGCAAGGTGTTTTGCGTGGGAGAATTATACAGCACGAGCATGGATGGGCTCTCTTTAGGCCAAGCTTGGATCGACTGTCTATTTTCTGCAACAAATTTCTTGAGGTCGGAGTAAAGTGTCGTTGCTTGATCCTTGGGGATAGTTTCACGGCAGATAAACGCCCCTACTCTCTTGATATTGTCCTTCTGTGCTGCCGAGAATCCCTTTTCGAGAACCTGGGTAGTATCAAAAGTCGGGATTATACTGTTGCCCTTTTTCATGATATCTTTGGTGACGCTTTCAAGTTCTTTGCACACCTTGATCCAGCTTCTTCGCAAGGCATCGGCACCATAATCTGTAATGATAGCCTTCTTTACTGCCAGGAAATCGGGGTCTTTGGTGAAAGCGGCGCCTTCGATGGTGTACTCGGCCCAAGCGGGCCACTCTCGAACCGATCCGGGCATTCTGTATCAAGGTCGATGTTTGTAGTGTTTCCGATAAGAGGGGAGTTTCTGAGATAAGTCGGCTTTATCTCTTTCCTTAAGTTTGTATACGACTCAGGCGGGGCAACGGCTTTGGTGGTCTGATATCTAGTTTAACCAAGATATTAATAATAGACATACAGATAAGGGAAACGGGTGAGCTCGGCCGAGCTCGACCGAGTACGAGTAAACCCCAAGTCTATTGGTCAGTCGCTGATCTATTGTAGATCTCGATAACCAGACTGCGGAGAACCTGGCTTTATTAGCAAGGACTGATATTTGAGGTTAAGTCTAGACCAATCATGACTCTCCCCGACTCGATAAGCCAATGATACTCTAAAACGACTGACTGTCTTCTGTATAAGATGGTTACGCAGCTGTAATGAATCAATTGAAAGACGTTTATTTCCAACTCGCAACGAATTAGCAATTCGACCATGGCTTTCCAACGAAAACATGTCTCCAGGCTCGTGCCCGCAGATCACAAAATCCTCATGCCTCTGCTGCTGGCCGTCACCATTGTCAATTCTGCTGTGAGGCTTGATCTTTCCTGTAACCTGAATCCACCTATATTAACAAGAGACAGACTCTCGGCTACGATTCGAGCGTAATGAATGGCTTGCTCATTCTGCCTTCATACTCTGAATACTTCAATCTCACAACTGCCACCGAAGGCCTGAACAATGCTGCCATGTGGGTGGGTGGCATCTTTGGTGCTTTTCTGATGGGCCCTGTTCCAGATTACTTTGGTCGTCGCCATGCAATCTATATAGCCTCTATCGTGACCGTTGTTGGAGTTGTACTGCAGGCCGCTTCTCAGAATATCCCAATGTTTGTTGTCGCCCGTTTCATCGTGGGTGTTGGTTCTGCCATCAGCAACGGCGCCGCACCCACTCTTCTTGGCGAGCTACTTCCACCTCGCAGACGTGCCCGAGTGCTAGG
Organism: Fusarium guadeloupense; assembly: GCA_021655865.1. Classification (NCBI taxonomy): domain Eukaryota; kingdom Fungi; phylum Ascomycota; class Sordariomycetes; order Hypocreales; family Nectriaceae; genus Fusarium; species Fusarium guadeloupense. The sequence continues at coordinate 41,177 of JAJJWM010000023.1, forward strand.
ACTGTTCTTCTCATGCTACTACGTGGGTAGTCTGGCTTCGGCAATCATCAACTACGGCAGCCAAAACATCCAGAGCACGTGGGCGTGGCGTTTGCCTTCTTTGCTCCAGTTCGTTCCAAGCTTGTTGGCTGTTGCCATCGTGCCGTTTGTCCCAGAGTCGCCTCGTTGGCTGATCTCCAAGGACCGCAGCGAAGAAGCTTTGGAGGTTCTAATCGTTATGCAAGGCACGGAGAGGACAGATCTGCAGAAGGGCGTTGAGCAGCTTGATGGAATCAGGAATACCATCCTGAGAGAAGCCCAAGAATATCCTCATAACCCTTGGAGAGAGATGATCATGGCCAAGGGGAACAGACGGAGACTTGCTATTCTATGCAGCTTTGGGCCTATGATTAATATGTTTGGAAACTTTATCATCTCGTAAGATCAACCATTTTGTAGTATCATGCTGGACTAATGATTGCAATTAGCTTTTACCTCACCAAAATCCTCGCCCAGGCAGGTATCGCCGATACTACTACCCAGACCCAGATTCAGATGATTATAAACTGTTGGTCGTTTGCCGTCGCTATTGTGGGGAGCTTCATGCTCGATATTCTAGGCCGCAGGGTACAAACCTTCATCGGCGTTGGCGGCATGACAGTCACTCTTCTCATGATAGGCGGCCTCATCAGGCGTAAGTTCTGCCACCTTCAAGAGTGCTGTTAGACTTATATACTGACCTTTTCATATCCCAGGCTATGGTGAAAGCACACAAACTTCTGGAATCTATGGGACGATTGCCGTAATCTTTCTTTTCCAGGGATTTTACGCTTTCTCTATTACCCCAATGACAAGTCTGTATCCAACAGAAGTGTCACCGTTCAAACTACGTGCTACTGGCATTGCCATTTTCCGTATGCTCGATTCTGGGTTTGGGTATGTTTCTACATGGCTCGCAACTTTGGTGAAGCATCAAGATGTTAATTATCGTTTCTAATTCAGACTACTCGCATCTTTTGCCATGGCTTACGCAATGGCCGATCTCAGCTGGAAGTTTTACTTTATTAACGCCTCTTGGAATTTTATCTTCCTCATTATTGCCTACTTTACCTTTATTGAGACGAAGGGGCTAGAACTCGAAGAGATCAATGCTAGGTTTGAGAAAGACACGATCTTGATTGCAGTTGAAGAAGATTGTTCATCACAAGACATGAAATGTGAAAGTCTTAAGGTTGAAGGTGTCGTGGTGAACACTGGAAGGAAATAGGTTGAAGAAACTCACCGCCAGATGTTGCGGTGACATGATGTAATAGGCCTCGATTGCATTTGAGATAGCATTATGAACAGGTATATCCAAACCTATAAAGATACCCCTCTCTGCTCCACGACTCTATTTGCAGATTCCTCTAACTAATCATGTCCTGCAGTGGCAGAAGTAGGTGTTGTTGTTTATCAAGACGAGAGAGCTATTTATTTAACCGTATTTTATAGCTGTATTCAACATAGTTTCCCCCGCTAAATTCCTCCTTCACCTCACACATCACCCCCAACTTTTGGGTATAAATTGCGCGCGCATAATCAGAACGCAACAGCAGCAGTCTTTCGAAAATGTCGCAAATAATTACCCCAGAGAAATTCTCAAAAGGCTACAAGTTGGCTTTTGGACCCGTCTACAGGATTGACCCAACAACAGTCGTAAAGACACACGCCCGCGCCAACACTTCGATTCTTGTCCCCCAAGCCCAAAATGCCTAGACAGATGAGGATTCAGGCAAACTCGTTGTCGTCATGGATTACGTCGAGGAGAAAACTCTCAAAGATGCTTAGGTTGGCCTCAGCGAGACGGACCGGGATTCAATCTTGTCACAGCTTCGCGGATACATGGCAGAGTTGCACACCTTCAAAGGCGACTTTATTGGGTGTATCGATGGCACAGCTTGCAACGACCGGTACTTTGATGACGACCCAGAAGTGTACGGACCTTACAAGATAGAAGAGGAGTCCAACCAGGATATTGTCAAAGCCATGAAAAAGGACAACGATACTGGGTTCGCTGAGTGGAGATGCACTGGCTAGCTCAACGTCATGATCTTTCATGACGTTGTACTGACACATGGCGACTTTAATCCCCGCAATATCATCGTCCAAGGTGGCAGAGTTGTGGCAATTTTGGGTTGAGAGCTTTCGGGCTACTATTCCTCTTATTGGGAATATGGCAAGGCAATGCTACCGCCTGAGTGGGAAGGTCCCTGGAGTCGAGCAAAGGCCATTGACAGAGTTTTAGAACCATTTCACAAAGAACTCGCCATCATGTGGAGTTCTAACGATGTGATATATTTGTACAACAAAGACTATATGTTTAGGTTCTCTCCTGCTAGGAGTTAGGAGGCTAGGTTGAGGCTTGGCATTTTCCTAACTGACTTATGAAGTAACAGGTAATCACTAACAAACGAGGCACCAGGTGCACCCGTACTTGATGTTCCCAAGTACTCACTCTAGATGTAAGTCTATGTTGGTTGATGTCACCAACAACCCTCGGCGTCAACACCAATGAGATAAAGAACAAGCTGCTATATGGGCAGATTGAGAGATTTAGGAGCCCAAAAATATCTATTCACGGTTTCAGCGTGACTGAGATGGTATAGTCTCTGATGATGATTTGTAGCGTGTGGTTGTTTAATTGCATTCATTTTGTGAGCTTTGTATTATTACCATGTATAGTTATGTACAAAATCATCAACGATCTTTCGCCTAACCCCTCTTCCTTTAATAGTGCATTTTTAATTCGACTTTGGAGGTACATACTTGAGCCCATCCTAGACTACTAAGCATTAAACTTCCTTTTCCTCAGTATGATTAACTGTGGCAACCTGCTTGTGCATAGCCATAGCCCCGTTGGGATCTTGTAGTGCGTGAGGGACCAGTTGATCACCAAAAAGCTCATCCATCTGTTCCAGAGTTCGACCCTTGGTTTCAGGGAAGAAGAACCAGTAGCAAAGAAAAGCGACAAGGTTCAGAACGAAAAAGACATAAAAGTAGCGGAATCCAATCCTCGTAAGCGCAGTCGGGGTGAATTGAGCGAAAACAAGATTGACAAGCCAGTTGGTAAAAGTGGTGATGGCATTTCCAAGAGCACGCACTTCAACAGGGAAGATCTCGGCTGGGTACACCCAAGAGATAACGCCCAGAGGAGTATAGAAGAGACTGAAGACAAAGTTCATTGCGACCATGGAGCGCAACTGATTGGCGTTGTTGGGGTCAAGGTATTGGGCCTGAATAGCGTTGACGAGGAGGGCAGCACTGAGTCCAATAGCTGATACCATGAGAGGCTTAACTCGACCGACCTTGTCAAGCAGCCAGAGGGCGATAGTGCAGTATACAATCGAGAGGGCTCCGCTGATGCCGATGATCATGAGCGAGGTCTGGACATTGATTCCGAGGATTTCGTAGATGCGAGGTCCGTAGCTATACCAAGTTTTGTCAGCCAACGAATGTACAGCATTTGATTGAGGAGATACTGACTAGTTGATCACGTTGATACCAGAGAGCGGACCAAAGGCCTGCACTCCGCACCCGAGCAAAAGTCTCTTCCTCCACGAAGGCTTGGTGAGGATGGACATGGTCGACACTTTGCCAATCTCGCGGTCAGCAGCGATGACATCGCGAATCTCTATAAACTCGAGCTCGATTCTTGATTCGTTATCGCCGTTTCGCAATTTTCCGAGAACAGTTCGGGCTTCCTGGTGTCGGTCCTTTTCCATGAGCCAACGCGGCGATTCTTGCAAGAACCAAATGCCAGCTACCAGGATGAGGGCGGGGACGCATTGAAAAGCGAGAGGGAATCGCCCTAGCCGTGGGACACACGGTTAGCGAAAATATGGGTGAGGAACAGGAACAACGTACAAGAAAAGGCTCCCTTGGCGAACGAGCACCCATAGCCAAGCCACTGCGCCACCAGGAAACCCCAACTCAAAAACCACTGCAGCAAACCGGACAGAGCACCTCTCCACTTAGGCGTGGAGAGCTCTGAAGCGTACATGGGGATTGTGCTCGTCAACATGCCAACAGCTACACCGCCGATGAAACGACCAATTATGAGCATGGGCATGTTGATGGCTGCAGTCTGCAGACATGAACCGAGTAGTGATACCAGAGAGCCAGCGAGAATGGTTTTTTTTCGGCCGATCATATTGGCAACGGCCTATGATGATACAACTAGTCAGCTACGTGATGAACGAGACATGAATCGACTTGGAGATGCTCACCATGTTGATCATGGTTCCCAGGACAGCTCCTCCTTGAAAGGAACTGACGATACCACCGATGGTATCATCACTGGGAGAATCAAAATACTCTTCGAAATGAGGGAGGGCAATGGTCGAACTGATGATGCCCGAATCATAGCCAAAAAGAAAGCCACCAACAGCCAGAAAGGCCGCAGAAGCGACGGTGATTGTCTGTCCGCTAGGCATGACGATGTATGAGTGACCAGGACTCTGGGGTAGGAGTGAGTTGAGACTGGTCGAGTAAACCTGGGGAAGCCGGGGGTTTATATACTATGTCCTAGAGTCGTGGCTGCGTGGTAGGCGTAGTGTGAAAATTTAGATGGAAGACGAGACCCAAGCAAGGGCCTTTAGGTTGGAGAACGATCTCGGCGATATCTAGCCCGAGCAAAGACTAGGTCAATTGCAGAGGCTCGCGGTGCTAACATGCCATGAGCGTTTCCAGGAAGAGGATTGACACGACAGAAGAAAAGAAAAGGAGAGGCAAAGAGAGAGTTTGTTCGCCGTGACCCTACCAGCTGGAGGATGAATCATGGGGGTGACTCGGGGTTTAGCGTCGTGGAGAAGTCTAGGCCCGGGGTATGATATATACACACCCCACCACAAAGTCTCTTGATGTACATAGAAGGTCATGGATGCTTCGCCTTGAAATTAGGGCCAAGAAGAAGGTCTAGTCAAAAAGACCCGTAAGAGTTACTCCATCCAACGGGCCAAAATGGCCCGAACAAAACAAATGACAAATTTCTAAACCAAGATTTGAACTCAGTAACTCCCTCTCTCGTATTCATCCAGTCAGCGTATGTCCAGAAACTCCAAAGGCGCCATGGAGGTCATATCCTGTGGTATCCATGGCTTCGGCGAAGTCATTGGCATTGATGTTGATGAATTCCGCGTCTACTGGAAACTCGACATTGCTGAAGAGCACAATGCACAAGCTGCGTACCGCATCGTCATTTGGAACGCCCACAATTCCAATGTGTGCTTCGACTCCGGTCGCATTGAAAGCTGTGAGCAGCGCAATATCCTGTGCGATCCTCAAGGAGGCTTCGAGTCTACTACGTTCTACAACTGGACTGTGACAGTATGGGATCAGCAGGGAGTGCAAGCCACGAGCGCAGTCAACGAGTTTTATACGTCGTATCCTCGATCTTCTAGGCTTCTACCTCCATATAGTATGAACCAGACATATGTACAGTAACCCTTCTTCATGCTTATAGTCGTTAACTAACCCACTGAACTAGATGCCACATACGAGCCTCATATTCCGAGCTTGGTTTGAGGACGAGGCAAACCGTTGGAAAGCAGTATGGATTGGAGACGGCAGCGACAAGCCAATCTACCTTCGCAAAAGTCTCACCTTCAAGGAAAAGCCCTCACGCGTCGTTGTGCTTTCCTCTGGTCTGGGCCATTTCAATCTCAGCGTCAACGGCAAGCCAGCATCGTCACACGTTCTCGACCCAGGCTGGACCAATTACCACAGAACAGTTCAGTTTGTCGGCTACGATGTAACAGACGCGATATCCGACGGAGAGAATGTTGTTGGTGCCCACGTTGGCAATGGATTTTACGCTGGAGATCAGGGCGATCGCTTCTTCTGGCCCAAATATGAGGACAATACGTACGTGCGATATGGCAATGAACTATGCTTCTTTGCTGAGATACACGCACACTATGCTGATGGCAGCCACGAGTGTATCATCTCTGATCCAACTTGGCAAGTTCGCAAGAGTGCTACGACACTCGCGAATATCTACGCTTCTGAGGATCATGACAGACGAGCGTATCCAGTTGGTTGGGATGCTCCCGGGTTTGAGAGTAGTGATTGGCAGCATGCAAAACCGCTTACTGGACCAAGAGGAAAGCTACGCTATCAGAGCCAGCATCCTGTTATCCTGCACAACACTTTTGTGCCCGTCAGCCAGAAGATGGTCAAGCCCGGAGTCATCATGTATGACCTTGGCCAGAATTCCTCGATTATGGTACGAGTTGCTGCCAGTGGCCCTGCTGGAGCTCAATACCGCGTGAGATACTCCGAGACCATTGGTGACGATGGCTTGGTCTTGATGCCAGACCCCTTGTTTAAGGAATTCGAAACCGGTGTCTACTCAAGCATCACACTCGCGGATGAAGGGGGTCAAGAGATCTGGATGCCCGAGTTCAGCTTCACCAGCGCTCGATACATACAAATCGAAGGTGCATCTCTTGATGGCCAAGATGGTCTGCCCATGATACACTCCCTCACTGCTCGACATGTCTCATCTGGCGCTCCACAACTTGGATTTGTCAAAACAGACAAGGACGACGTTAATGCGCTCATCAATGCCTGCTATTGGACATTCAGCTCAAACATATTTAGCTATCATACTGACTGCCCGCAAATTGAAAAGTTTGGATGGCTTGAGGTGACGTCTCTCCTCTTTCCTGCCACGCAGTACGTGCGAGACATGGAGGCTGTCTACTCCAAGATTCTCGACGATATCGTCGATACTCAAGAGCCTTCGGGTCTCGTACCTACTATGGCGCCCTTGATACGATACATGTATGTACCCTATATGACTTTAATGCCACGAAAGCTAACAAGACTCCAAGGGCCGGGCCATTGCACGATACTATCACTTGGGGTGGGGCTATATGTCTTGTTCCGGAGATGATCAAGCGCTACTATGCTAGTACAAGTATCTTTCGAAAGATCTACAAGCCCTGCGTACAGTATATGGAATACATCAAAGATAAGGAACGGCAGGGCGGTCTCATTGAACATGGACTTGGAGACTGGGGCTACAGTATCGCCTACGGGAACCACCAGGCGAACATCGAAACAGCCGTCTACTACAAGTGCCTGCGCAACGTGGCCATGATGGCAAATGAGCTGGGCTTCACTAGTGACGAGGCAAGGTTCACGGCCTGGGCTGAGCGTATCTACGCCATCTACAATCAGCAATTACTCGTCACAGATGATGCAAGATTCCCCTACGCCTTTTACACCTCTCGCGACAACCCTGAAGAGCGGGATCGCACTATGGTCGCACAAGCCGTGGCGCTTGAATACGATTTAGTTCCTCGCCAGTACCGCGCCGACATCGTGCAAGCCTTCGTCGCCGCTGCTGACGACTCGGGCCATGTGATGCGAGCCGGCGAAATCGGCCTCAAGAGCCTATGGAACGCACTGGCAGACCCAGACGTTGACCGACCTGATATTGTACTAAACATGATTCGACAAGAGGAACACCCATCATACATGCGATTCCTGCGACGTGGCGAAACGAGTCTACTCGAGTTTTGGCAGGATAACTGCCGTTCAAAGTGCCACGATATGCTTGGGACCATCTACGAGTGGTTCTACGACTATGTCTTGGGTGTCAGGCCGCTAGAGGATGGATATCGTACTTGGAGACTCAGACCTTGTTTCAAAGCCGAGTTCGACTATGTTGAGGGCAAGATTGAGTCCCCTTACGGCTTGATCTCAGTGCAATTCGATCGCAGAAGTGCGTCGGATGCTGGGAAAGCGGTTGTCAATGTTGAAGTACCATCGGGAACCACGTGTGAGCTTGTTTTGCCAAGAGAGGAAAGCACGGTGTGTTTGCAAAGACTTCCGGTCCAAGAAAAGAGGGAGTGGAAAGGAAAGGTTTTGCGGTTGCTACAGGGTCGTTATAGACTGGAGATTACTTCTTAGTTTGCTTGTGTATAGTGCATCTACATAAAATGATTTGTTGACTTCACTCTAGCCAGAGCAGCATTTGTGAGTAACTACGCACACCATGTTTTCTGCCATTCTCCATGGGCGTAGCGTAATCAATAATGAAGTAATTGCTGGGTCACTAAATGGCAGTTGGTAATTCTACCAAACGAATGCTCCAATAGCCCGTCCGAAAGCTTGTTTGGGCATGCTTACTAGAGTAGTTCGTACATAGTATCATCGGTGTTTGATAGACCGAATGTTGATAGACAACAATGCTCACTCCCAGTTCAAAACAGGTCAAAAGGGTGTCATGGCCCGTCAGTCACATGAAGGACAATTTCGTAACCCTCTTCCATATCCCATGAAAAGGGCCGAGCTGAAGTCTCAAAGCGCTACATCGAGACTACTTGGCCAATCTTAGCTCCAATATTCATGAGTGAGCCGTTGGCAAGGGCTAATAATTCCCGGGAAAGACGGCGGCAGTCAGGGCTCAAGCCTCAAGCGCCGGCTTTGAAAGTTTTTAATTGGATACTATCACCGGCGTTTTTTTGCTATGATTCGCTCATGCGTTGATCCCCCGCTTTACCCCGGCGCTAGGAAAACATCCTTGTGGGTTGATCCAGATGTCATGATAACGCCACCCCTTCCACAACATGTCACTCGCACAAGCCAATTTTTTGCGGGCAAGTAATTTTAGACAAATGGACGCATCTGTCTTGCTAGAGAATACTGATGTGTAAAGTTACTCGATTAATTCATCTTGGTGAGTTCCCGGCAATAAGGAACGGGATCTCGCCCCTCTCAGATTTCTTTCAGCTAGACCTCAAAATATTCTACACCATCGCCACTAGCATCCAAATTCTGTATATCCATTATCATAGATTGAGTGACACGACTTCGCTCAAGGTGCATTTGACAAGCTACCGGCGATTCAGGCCAGAAATCATCCACCTTATCCTCGAGTGCCAAAGCGTGCGCAATAAGAAACTTGACCATCCACTTGTCAAAGCGATATGTGTCTCTATTAACAGAATTCATGCAACTTTTCTGGAACACTACAAGTCGATTAATCTGTCACAACATTAGTATAGCGCCAATTATTCGGGGTGGGTTGGTACCATCATCTCCACGCTTGACCAGTAGCTTCGCAACTGAACCAGCGACTGGAGATTTGATTCAAGGCGTTTCCGGGAGTCCTCAAGTTCATGAGGTTCTCCAAAAAGGTAAGTGTGCAACAAGACTGATGAGGACACAATCGTGACATGACCCACGATATTATACAGCGCCTCAGCCCCGACAACCTCTCGAGACGCTTTCAGCACATCGCAAACAATAGCGGCATGTGTTTTGCAAATATGTGCATACTTCTTTCCATTCAACGTAGTTGGTCGCCGTTGGTCAAGATACTGGTAAAAGAGAAGCGTGTGGTAGTGGTGATAGCCTAAGTGGAAAGCTATAAAAACATGGCCCAGGCCTCGATCTACAAAAGAGGCAAGGTTGTGTGTCGAGAACCTCATATCCGGGCCGAGTTCATTATCGAACGCTGCGAGTTCGGCTGCTAGGCGCTGAACTGAATCGTCTATCCACGATTCGTTCCATTCTGTTGTCTCGGCGAGTTCTTGATGGAGCTCCTGTATCTGCACGTATATCTCGACCGACTTGATCATGTAGCTCCAGATGCCCGGTTCCCAATCTGAGTCGGTGATATCAGGGTCTCCCAATTTCATCTTGTAGAAGATGTCTTCTTTCATCGGCAGCCGTGGCTTTCTGGCTTGCCACCCGAACTGTCGCGTGATATTGGAGCCGCCACTGGCCCATGTGTCGATAATAAAGAGTGTCCAGAATATGCGCCGTTTTATTTCCCGTGTGACCCCATCGTCGGTCTCCTTGGGAACTCCTAGCTTGAGGATCTGGGTCATGCGAGTGGCAAGTCCTGTAGTAGTTAGAGATGTTTACTTCATCATCGACTGTTATCCTCAATTGCATAGACACATACCAAGATATAACGACTCAGCATCGGCTCCACCGTCACCAAAACAATTGTTTCCGACGAGAACACAGGCTTGAATGTTCTCAATACAGATATTTTCAAGATCCTCCTTTAATGCTGCTTTTGCTTGGACACAGTACATAGGCCCACGGGCGCGTATGCCTGGTTGTGTAGCAAACCTAATAATTCGTCAGACGCAGTCTCTTCTCTACTCATGTCTGGATCTCAAATACCGCGCCGACATGCCCATCATACTGAGAAGAACAGCCTGCGATACTGTCCCAGCAGCAACGCTGTCCTTGAAGGTAGTCTCATGGAAAAGACTGTGGGGTTGGTCATGGATGAATTGAAAGTACAAATCGACCAAATACAAAGTTTCTCTCCTGGCGTCAGGTGGGAGGATCGGAGGTAAAGGTCGTGAGGGTGGCGTTTGAGCTGTGGCAATAGTAGCGGAACATTGTAAATTTCGCTGTATACATTGGGAGCACGCAGCATCTCCAGTCTTATCGCATCTCCGCTTGCCGACTCGGCAGTGCAAGCACGCGGTTGTAGGCCTCATCCTCTCAGATATCCTGGTTGTGTAGATATAAAGTCGAGGTGAGGAGGAATTATGGCACACGGCAGCGGGAAATATTTTTAGCCGGCTTGGGGAAGCACTAACCCTAGTTGTAGAGCGACATGAAGCATAATTGTTTATTTGACTTCAATGTTTGACTAAGCAATAGTATTTCTGCCTGTAGTATCTCTCCATAAACTCTTTCAGTGTCTAGTGCACATGTTTTCCAATGCTATGGTCACAGGCATTGCGTGTCGCCAACTTCTGCATAGCCTTTTTCCCTTGTTCAGAAAGAGACCTTCCCTGCATTCCTCCAATGCTCCTCTTCTTCGTGGTCGCCTCGATTGTATCATTGTTGGGAAATTTGGCAACGGCCCCATTCTCAAAATCAACCCCCTCGGCTATGTACACAACCTCACCACCGACCATAGTCATCAGAGACTTTTGGCGCGCAAGTTCATCGTCAGGAACTTCAAAGTAGTTGGACTGTAGGATGATCACGTCTGCAAGCTTGCCTACTTCAAGAGATCCAACGTATTCATCGGCTCGGACGAATCTGGAACTCTCGGTTGTGATAGCGCGGATAGCTTGCTCCCTGGACAGGGAGAGTCCAGGAAGACCAGTACCGTTGTAAGGAGCACCCTGAGAAGCTGGAGAGTTGGGGTTCTCAGGATCGCCAGAGCGAGTTACGCCAACCTTGATAGCGAGCCATTCATCGAGAGGATCGATCTGTGGCCTTATGTTAGTATGGTCATGCCTTTCTATCGGAGGCATAACTCACAGGCCAGTCACTTCCGTAAATGATACGAGAACCGTATTGTGCAATTCCTCCCCAAGCCTGGAGGTAGTTGGTGCGCTCAGGACCCATAGCCTTCAAGCCGTTGGGAAGCCATACAGAACTAGCCTGAGCCCATTGGAAGCTCATGATAGGGTCCGCCTTGAGCTGAGCATAGCGAGGCCAGTCACTGGGGTCAGTAACTTCGTTATGGGCAAGTCCAATTCGGTAATCGTCAAGTTCGGGACGCTTGACCCGGATTGCTTCGAGGGCATCTAGAGCCGTGCGTACTGCCAAGTCACCATCAACGTGGATTTGAGCGTCTATTCCGCGCTCAATCAAAGGAGTCAAAACCGCCTCCAAGATTTCAGTGCTCCAGTACGGCTCTGGCAGCTCTTCGGGGTCAGGTCTCCAGACCGTCTTGTTGTCCACTTTGAAAGGCATAAAGTATGGCTCGAGAAGGGCTCCCGTGTTGGCAGGATACAGGATGATACCGTCTACGTAGATCTTGACAGCGTGCCACTTGAGGGAAGGTTGTGGGCCGATCTTGGCAGGGTCGTTGTATGTCGACGTGGCATTAACCACACGCTTCACTAAAGAGTCGACCTGCTTTGTAGAGTTTGGTGCATCGATGCGCCAGTCAAAGAAGCCTCGTGCACTCAGACCACCTTCCTTCTTAACAGTCTCGAAAGCCTTAGCAATGACAGCATTTGAGGAAGCATCTTGGAATGAAGTGACACCTTCCTCACGAAGAAGCTTAAGGCCGGCCTTTACGGCGTCAACGTTGTCCTTTTCCGTTGCTGGAGAAGGGCCAGACAGCAAGCCTAAAGCATCGTCTTGCAAAATGCCCGAGGGTTCGTCGGAACCACTCAGACGTTCGATGATGCCACCCTCGGGGTTCTTGGTGCTTGATGAGATACCCGAAATCTCCAGGGCCTTGGAGTTGACCCAGAAGGTGTGACGGTCTACCGAAGACACAATAATGGGACGTTCGGTGTCAATTTCATCAAGGTCCTTTTTGGTTACTCCTCCAGTATCGTCAGACAAATAGTAGTAGTCAAGCAGAATGACCTCAAGCCAATCATCATCGCTTTTGTCATCATCCGATTCAAGACAACCCTTGATATGGTCGATAACCTCCTTGAGACCTATAGGTTGATAGTTCAAGCTACACTTTAGAAGGTTTGAGCCGCCCGTGAGCACATGCATGTGGGCATCAACCAGACCAGGCATTGCCATACGACCTTTAAGGTTGAAGAGAAGAGTGTCTGGGCCGATATAACTTTGGACAGAGTCGTCATTGCCTAGGAAGGTGATGTAGCCATCTTTGACGGCCATGGCTTGGTGTTTTGAAGATTGTTCGTCGAGGGAGTAGATCGAGCCATTGTGGAATACTGTGTCGGCAATGCATGGGATGCTCGCAGTAATGACGGTGGAAGAACAGGATAGCACTGCTAAGAGCAGGCTGGAGAGAGACGACCTTCTAATCATTGTAATAGTGATTGTCGCCGGAAGATGCAAGCTTGAGGTAGTGACAGAGGAGGATCCTTGTCCTCTTTTTATACCCGAGAGATGATATAGTATAGGTTCCCCGACCGGACTGTAGGTACTAGATATAGCGAGTTCAATGATGATCTCCGATAGAGAGGAGGGGTCCCTCCGGTTCCATGCGGGCCTCTCCTTTGCCCAGCCAGTAAAAGATTAGAAGAACTCTTGATATCTTCGTAAACCCCTCTACACCGACTTAGGTATCTGAATAACCTAACAAAGTTTATCGTAGATTATCTATCATTGTCTGCGGGGGTGGATCACTACCCCAGAAATCCTTCGAACTACTGACTTACCAGATTTGGAACCTACAAGCGACAGGCCCTTTAGATACTAAAGCTAATGGCGCGATACGAGGTAGCATAGCCTCAGATGTGTAAACTGTGAACAGAAAACCGACGCCCCGAATGGTGCTTTTTGTTATATGGATATTTCATGATATCAACCATCATTTCTCTAGGTTTTGGAGGGGATGGGTTAAATATTGGAGTATCACGCTTGAAAATGCAACAATTACAGTTGACACGGTAGGCAAACCTATTGAGAGACAAGTGTAAACCAGACGTAGGCAGTAAGATTTGAAGGTGCGGGAGTACCGGGTAGAGCCCAAGGAATCCGTCCGATGTACGATGGATGATAAACGCCTTTCAGGCACTTTGCCGAATAGGGACAATACATAGCAGCTTGGAAATAAACTCGGGAGAGAAGCGATCGGCCAACTTCAAGCATGAGGGTGACAGAAAACGAAGTTGGTCATGACGTACAGATTCTATGAAGTGACCGGTCTTTTTATCTTTCACCGACGCAAGAGAAAAACCAAGCTAGCAGGGATAACGTGGAGATGAACTGTAGCTTCTCAAAAGTTGCAAATTTGTATACAGAATAAGCATAGATCTCCACAGCTTGTGCAGAGAGAGTTTAACAACCTTGCCATTCTTATCTTGCTGTCGTCTGTCCGACATAGACTAGCTTATCTCACTATAGATAAGCTTAATAACGCTTCTACTTTATGGAGTGGATAAACAAGAGTTCCCTTCATTAATTTTAGTTCACTCACTATTTTCCAGACCCACTGCCTCGGCAAGCGGTTCAGGACACAGATGGCATACCAGACCAGCACCTAGATAAAAGTCCATTTAGTTATATCTGTATAAAGTTGGATTTGGTAAACTCAAAACGATATATACATTAACTTAGAGCCCCCCTGATGACGATAACTTCGAACAAATCCAGCACAGGAAGAGACACAACACCGTCCTTGACCTCCAACACCGTATCACTGTGCAGAGCACGAGCCGAGATGTTCGACTTGGCTTCCCCTTGGACCGTGATGCTTCCACCCGAGATGGGAATATGTGATCCAAAGTTCTGCTTCCGGGCGCCAGACATGTTGATGAGATGCACAACAAGACTGGAACCATTCCGGTTGATAGTCATCTCGACCTGCTCTGCAATTTCGCACGAGATAGGTTCCACAACGTTACCCTCTTCCTCAATAATTCTGGTGAAAAAGTCTCTAAAGACACCCAGTCCAAGCTCTCTATACCCGCGACCAACAGTAAATGGAATGACAGCACCTAACCCAGCACCATGCTTCCAAGTGCCGTACCCTCGCTCCTCAACCTGAAGATTTCCGTAGGCTTTTTCTGGGGGCGAAAAGGGCGCTCTGGCTAGCATCTTGTAGCCGCCTCCGGACTCAGCCTTCCACTCGAACGAGTGATGCACTCCATGCAAGGGAACGATCGGGCCGGCGTAGACGTGGGAGTGGACTTGGGTTTGAGGTGGCGCAAAGTAGGTAGAGAAGAGCTGCTCGCGATTGTTGATGACTTCGAGCTGGCGTGTAGATGGCAAAGAAACCAGTTGGACAGAGCCGTCCTCATCTACACCACTAGAACCGGTTGCGACCAGATTGCCACCATCATGTACCCAGGAGTCTAGCGAGCTTGCCGTCGCCTTTTCGAGTCGTCCAAGGTTCGGCAAGATGAGGGTCATGTATCGCTTGAGACCGCCATTCTCTGACATAGCTTGCAATCGTTCCTGTGCTAGAGAGTCAAAGGGCATATGAAGCTCTTGCATCGCTGAGTAGAGTCCTCTATACTCTGAAAGCGCGGTTTCAAACTGCTCTGCCGTCATCTGCGCCCTGTCTGGAAGAACAAGGCCTGTCTTGGCCAGAGGGCGCAAGCCATCGTACACATGTCTCCATTTCTTGTGGAAACGAGTAATGTCTCCGGCAACGTCAAGGCACAAGTAAGGTATCTTTCCCGGAGTTCCCATCATGTAAGTCGAGGGATACCCGCCTCTGGATATGCACTGGATAAGGTATTGGGCGAAGTGCGCGGGCTCTTCACTCGCCATGCGATATGGCATGTCCATAAAACAAGTCGAGTTTACGAGTACAGGGACATCTGGTCGGTATGAAATCCACGAGCTCACCATTTCAGACGTTGCGTGATGCCAAAGCTCTCGGCCGACAGCATTGTTGGCCTCGTGGAACATGATATCGGCTGTCTTGCCAAGAATGAGACAGGCTGAAGGTAGACGTTTGGCGATGAAAGACCGAATGCGACCGGTGAGTTCATCGATTAATTCTCGACTGAACCTTAGCCACTGGGCATAGTTGGCATCTTTAGGTCCACGGGGTAGTTCAAGTCCGCCGGAGTACTCTCGCCAACGAGTCTGACAGCTATCACAATGACAAACTCCATGGTATCGCTTGTAATAATCGTCCTCGTTCATAGTAGTCCAGTTGATGAAGAATCCGTCGACGGGATATTTAGTCGTGACTTCATCAAGGATATCGAAAATCCGTTCCTGGTAATATTGCCCAGATGGGCACACAGAGACCAAATCTCCATCATGGGTCTGCATATTTCCAGTCGGAGACTTGAAGCACCATTCTGGATGCTGTGTCGCAATCTCTGCTGAGACCTTGGAAAAGTCCATACGCGCCAACAGACGCATGCCCTTTGTGTGAGCTACCGTGATGGCATCCGAGATCAAGTCGCCGCTCTTTCGATGGCCGAGTAATGAGTTCTTTGCGTGGAAAGGCAACTTGGTCGGATATTGCGCTTGAATACCACCAATGCCAATCAGCCAGGCATCAGCTCCATGCTGTTCGATGTAGTCGGCGACATCTTCGACGCTCATATCAGCGTCAATCTCACGAAGGTTGGTCTGGAGCATGCCAAAGGGCTTGCGCCACCAGGGGTCGGCCATCAAGATACTTGGGTCTCCCATGGTTGTGGTAGAGAATGTGTACAAGGTGATGAGAAAGCTGATACAATAGGGGGCAGTTAAGAATTTAATTGCTATTGACCAGGCTGATAGAGTATCCTAGACAAAGAAACCATCCTCTTTTTTTAATAAGTTATAGTGCCATTGAACTTCCCTATCCAGTCGTCAGCTCCATGCCAAGGAGCGGAGAGGTTTACATCTAGTTGCCGAAGTCTCAAGTCTAATAGCCGGCGGCCCTTGCAAGGATCATGTAGCCGATGACCCTCGGGCGCCACCCAAGGAGGCGGTTATCAAGAAGGTTTAGCTGATTAACCTAGAGGTGTAAATTTTGAAGAATTGACGGCTGCAATGAGAAGATTGATAGATGATCCTTAGGTTCAAGCGTGGCTGCTGGCTAGCGGTTATCTGAATGTCATAGCCAAGTTAATCGTCAAATGAGTGGCCCGGGCGGTATTCAAAATAAAGAGACTTTAGATGAGGATGATATAAAAGTTTAATCACCTGAGCCATCATCCACCCCTAAGGCTTTCTAAAGTGATCGACTCTTTATGTCAGCCTCATCTAAAGTCCCCGTTTATTTTGAATGCCACCTGTGTGTGGCCTTACACAGCTGGAGTAAGTCGACTCTACGAAGTGTTGTTTATCGCAATCAGAGGAAGAGGGATCAATTGAAAGATGTTCAACGCACTTTTACAGCGAAATGAATCCTGCATGTGTAAATGGGTCATATCAATCATCTACCTTCATCTCATGAAACCCTATAAAAAGTCTAGAATGCATGCTGCTGCATAAGCAAACCACTTTCCGGATTGACCTCCTTATCAAACCCATTTCGCTTCTCAAACTCTTCAAAATCCTTGGTACCTTTTCGAAGATAGATGCTGTCTACAGTACTTTCATCCAATCCCCTGGCCTTGGCAGCTGTGAGCATTCTCTTCAGTTCCTCCTCAGCCTTTGCTCGCTTGAAACCAGCGTTTCGCGGGTACCAGAAGCGGCGCTCTCGGGTTGGAGCGTACTCAGGAAGAGAATCGCGTCCTAGATTACGAAGAATCACTTGTTCCAAGAGACTCTGGATGATTGGAATTAGTTATGACTCTTGGGTGGATGCTCACTGGAACTTACGTAGTTTCCATCTGCACGATTCAAGTTATAAGGGCTGTGAAGAGATACGTGCGGATTGGTAATGACTCTGGCATAATGGAGGTAATTAGGACTGGCTACATGAGGAAGAAGCCCGTGTAAGAGGATGACATCTCCTGCCTTGGCCACGACTGTCGAGAATTGGTTGCAGTCTTTGATGTGCGCGCAGTTTCGTCCACCGATGGGGGGATCGAGGCCTTCGGGGTGTTCGTAGAGATACTTGACAACGCCTGAATGTTCCTGTCAGCCATTTGCTATGTGTTTACAGACAGTCAAAGTTGATGTACCTTCAAGGCCATCCTCGCACACACAAGTCCCGCCTCCTTGAGCAGGAATGTCAGTAAAGACATGAATAACAGTCAAGGCATTCCCAGAAGAGTCGAGAAACATGCGATACCAGTCGTCATCCGAGTGCCATCCATGTCTCTCTTTGGGATTGAACTCTGGTTTCTGGCTGGCTTTATCAGCCGTACCAAAGTTGATGATGAAGGCATCACCGTAGTATCTCTCCCGAATTGGGTCGATTCTGTCTTCACCTCCACATATCTCAACGATCTTATTCCATGCTTCTGGAGCGAATTCTTCGGCTGAGACCTCGCGATGTCTGGGGAGATGCAAATACTCAGTGTGCCAAGTTGACTTGTCGTGTTCATCGTAGCCAATTCTCGTCCAGAGATCTTTCATCCAGCTGTTGATGTACTCTTCTTTGATAGCGTTGGGGACGTGGAGCCATCCTTTCTGAAGGAAATGTTCGACATCATCAGCTGTCAAGTGCTGGTAGTTTTGGTTCAAATTGGTTGCAGCCATGGCTTCGCGCTTCCGTAGCTCGATACCCTCTACTCATGGTACAGACTAGTTGGGGTTGAAGTTCGCCCGCCTATTTAACTACATATCAACGTAGGCTGTTGCCCTTGAAACCTTGGCAATCTAGTACCCGGATACTATCAATACCCAGACACTTCATATGTACGGTCTCTCCAACATAACCCAACGGACGGATGCCAAGCTCAACATGATTACAGGGTTCAAAAGCGGGGAAAGATATGTAGCAAGGATTGACGGACATTACCCCATACTGTGAAGAATTTAGCGTCAACGTCTCGAGTGCGCTTTGGCTATACAGGCTAGGCTAGCCACCCCGCATGGATAACATGATCCGTACCGGCAATGGATTCCGTTGGTCCATGGTCTTGACTCTGGTTTCCATTCTTCTGTCAAGATGACTATCCCCGTCGTTGTGCATGAGACACTTCCCCAGAAAGATCAACGTAACCCAGCTCAAGAAACACCCAAGAAATTGACCATGGAGCAATCTGATAGCCGACGTCTGCAGAAACGTCGGTCCAGTCGAGCTTGTCAGAGGTGGGTCTTTGATATCACCCTTGCTAAAGAGTTGACTGACATGGACATACTACCTTAGCTGTCGTGCAGTGAGTAGTAACTCAACTCTTTGCTGATTACCTGTCTAATCGAGAGTGACCAAGGCCAAGACGAAATGTGAGGTCACAAACACTCAATCACGGTGTCAGCGATGCCTCGCGGCTTCGACGCCTTGCTACTTTCCCACCAGCCGCCGTGGGAGAATCAAGGGCAGCAAGAAGTAGGCGTATTGTCATTGATAATAGGCCAGAGCTAACCATGCCACACACAGTCGTCGGACACTGGCAAAGCTTGGATGTCAAGAGAAAATACGGTTCCAGGGACCTGAAGAGACCGAGATTATATCCCAGGCAGGATCAGTTACTTCTGAAGATGAGCATTCGCCCGACTGGAGATATCAGGATACAGATCCCATGGAGAACGACCTACGGCACCTGGAAACACCTCATGAGCCCGCAAAACCTAGCACACCCCCTCGAAAACGGAATAGGATAGCTCATCTATCTGGAACGAGCACTCCATGGAACCCTCAAAATCTTGTCATGAATTCAGAGCGAGAACAGATACATCGACCAACACTTGCCCGAAAGCTTGGTCAAATTCTCGGAGATTTTCCTGTTCAAGACGACGTAAGTGATAACAAAACGAGTGAGGCGAAATACCAAGATCCATTATGGTTGATCGCCGGTTTGGCCAAGCGTGGATGGGATATTCACGACATCCGGGATGACAGAGAGGCGATGAAAGATACAGCAGGGTTAGCATTCGATGGATTACCACTGGAGGAATCAGAGCTTCTGAGAAAATGGACTCCACAGGAGCTACAGAATATTAAAAAGGAACAAAGCCGTTACTTTGAGCACGGACTGCTCGGATCGAAAAGTGACGTTGCTCGAGATCTGGATCCCATCGAGCACGGTCTTCTGACAGAAGAGAAAGCTGAAGAGCTCTTCCAAGCGTGAGTACATTCAGACGCATTTGCGAATCTTGCATTGCTGATAGTTGACAGATACTGGGATAACATCCACTGTCAATGGGCAATACTAGATCCTTGCCTTCATACGCTTGCTTGGGTCCGAGCACGCTCAGCCCTACTCACAACCGCAATACTAGCCCTCGGATCTACCGCTTTGGCGGCGCACCCAAACAGTAGCAGTAGCCAAGTCTCTGAAGCACTGAGTCTTCATGGTCATACTGAAAAGCTGAACTTGGTGGTTTATGCAACTGCAGCAAGATCTGTCGACATCATACAAGCACAAATCGTAAGTACTTCCACTTTCTGTCACGTATGGTCCACTAATGTGTATCGAAGCTCCTGTCGAGATGGGGCATTTCTCCACGTACTAGACTTGACGAGCAGAGATGGATGCGCGCTGCCATGATACCTCGAATGGCCTCTGAAATCGGACTCAACCGTTTCCGCCAATATGATGCTGTTTCTGGAGACAACCAGGAAAAGAAGAGGTTACACCTAAACGATCTTCGCACAAGAGCGTTTATCATCATCAACGAGTATCGGTGAGTAAGACAAAAAAAGGTTCCTCGCACATTCTTGTTAATCATAATGCATAGATTCTTCACATATTCTGGCCGTAGCCCAATGGACCTGTCTCATTTCGAACTCACAGACGCTGAGTTGGACGGGATAATCGAGTCTAGTGACCCTACTTCGACTAACGCAGTTGCACTCTACCAGCTGTTTCTTTTTGACGTTCGTATCCTCGAGGGCCTATCTTCATGCTGACCGATGCTAACTTCAGCATAGCGGGAAGTTCGTCAACGCTTAGAGACATATCAGCCAGTTCCACGAAGCAGTCTTTCGCTTGATGCCGAACTACAGCATGTCAAATCTTACGTAGAACGCTTCATCCGTCAGAATTGCGACGACAACACAAACGAACGATCTAAATGGCATCTTTCCCACGATGCCATCAGCTGCTGGCTCCTTCTAGCGCTTCATATAGCTAGGAAACGCTGTCCCTCATCGCCCAACACAAGCCCAACCAACGAGCAGCAGCAAGAAGACCAGCAGTTGTTATTGTCCCTTTCACAACGTCTTTTCAAACAAGCACTAGACTCACCAGATGCTGTCCGTACAACGCAGCGTGCAGCTATCTTCCCTGTCGCCGCTTCTATCATTCTGCGGTTGAAAGCAAGATGTGATAGCGTACTTCGTCTTGCCTTACGAATGGCTGGAGAGCCGGGTAAGCCGTACGTACCAACATTTGTCCGTGAAGCGGGCAATCAGATGCTTGTTATGCTATGGTAAGTCATGTATTTCAGGTTGCCTAGGCTAGCCGCTAACGTCCTTCTCTAGTCAGAACAATGCACAGTCCGTTTCCCAAGACGAGGAAGAAAACACACAGCGGCGGTCAGAAGCAACAGAAAGGGAGCAACAGCAGGATGTAGGCCAAGACCAAACCCAGAATCTCTCCCAGACTCCGATGCCATTTATGCGGAATTTGGACCTTTTCACGAACGTCCCAGCTCTGGACGGTCACGATCTGGGTGTAGAAAACCCATACTGGTTCAACTTTACAGATATTCCATATGCACTAGACATAGGGACAGTCCAGATTGAATCCCAACAGCCTACAGTTCTCTCTGATTTGCCTTATACCTGGATGAACACGGCATCCTTACTCAGCTGCGTTAACACAACTGAGGCAATGCCAGTTGGGTTAACGGGGAATGATGCTGTCATGACGAGCAATGCCTATGGAGCTTCTTTCGATTGTTCAGTTAACCCTGTGACTACGGATCAGATGCAGCCTCTGACACAAGAGCAAACTCCGGCTTGGACTATTACTGGTCATTCTCCAATTAGCACGATGGACGGTGGGGGCGTCGGCGAGGTTCGAAATGCACAGCGAGAGAGGCTTCTCTCGGCGGTTGATCACCTCTTACAATTGGCGTCTTCTATGCAGTAAACATACTATAGTTCCAACAGTCATCAAAGACGAATACCCGCAATAGCCGTGTATACTACACTACAAATTACTAAAGCTTCATTCCTACTTGGTGTCTTGACTAGTTGCCAAGGGTAGCCATCGAAGTGAGATTACTGTGAATTTGGCTTTGGTACAATGTCGTCGATGGAAGACGTACAGTTTACGTAGTGCTAGTATCGGAAAAGGATTCCCTCCTTAGTGGCATAAGACTTCGCTAAACAAACCACATTGCCAAGATACCAGGCCTGTCTATGACCCCAGATTCCCCAGACTACTAAACCTTGAACTCAACGCACAGTAGCGTCCCAACCCCCGCACTTCCCCGCGTTGACATCCGGCCTCCTGACCATATCTAGTAGCCGGCCGGCTACCAGAACTTTAGAGCGATCCTGGGGATGTTTGCATGAGTTCGTTCGACTATATGATACTTGTCAAGTTGACCAAATGTCCAAAATCATGTCCAGGATCAACACGCTCGCATTGTTATCAACATGACTACCAATTCAGCACCCGAGACCAAAGTTATCTCTTCGCATATCGAAGACTCGTCCGTCGATATGAAGAGTGGCAAAGATGCCGAAGTCCAGGGGGTGAACGAAAGCGATCGCAATGAAACGCCGCCAGCCAAGCCCGTCAACATCGTGGAAAGTGTCAAGAAATACAAAAAGGCATCCTTCATTTGTATGCTTGCAGCCATTGGTGCTCTTTCGGATGGATATCAAGTCCAGATGTCTGGCAGTATCATTGCTCTTCCTGGATTCATTCAGACATTTGGCGATCTTCAAGAGAGTGGGAAATATGTCATCAATCCTCAGTATATCTCTCTTTGGGGATGTAAGTCATACCCTACCTACTAACCTCTACATGATGCTGACTCGACTCGCCTTTAGCACTCAAGAATGTTGCAGCCATGTTTGGTGCGGGAATCGGTTCCTATCCTGCTGATAAGCTCGGTCGTCGATGGATGATCTGTATGGTCCAGATCATTATGGTTGGAGGTTGTATTCTTGAACAATTCGCCACGCATTGGTCACACTGGCTCGGTGCTCGTTTACTTGATGCAAGTCAATCTCTCGGATCCCTACTCGACTCAAACTAACATGAGGTTTCAGGGCTTCTCTGTCGGCTTAGCTCAGTGCTGTATCAACGTATACATCTCCGAAATGGCTCCTACGCAGTGCCGTGGTGCTTTGATGAGCTTGATGCAACTGTTTGTACGGACTCACTAGCAACATATCACAACTCGAGACATGCTGACTATTCTCCAGTACACCATCGGCGGTTTTCTATCTGCAGTGTCTCTCAACGTCGTATCACAGCAAGATCCGCGAAACTGGCGCCACGCTGTCTTGTCCCAATTCGCATTCTGTGCTGTTGCCCTCCTCGCCTGGGCTTTCCTCCCCGAGTCCCCGCGATGGCACTGTATCAAAGGCCGCGAGTCCGAGTGCAAGAAGATTCTACAAAAGGTCAATGGAAAGGTCGAGGGTTATGACGTCGATGAAGAGTACAGGAAGATGTTGGTTGAGGTTGAGCATCAGACTACCAAAGCAAGTATTCAAGGTGGAGGATCGTACCTCGACGTCTTCCGTGGAGTAAACCGAGTATGCAACCAGAGCATCTCCACAAAACAAGACGCAGCTAACATGTTACTAGCGCCGGTTGATCATTTCCTTCTTGCCCTGGCATTTCCAAGTCGCGGTTGGTGTACCCATCATCAGCACTTATTCTAGCTACTTCTTCGACATGGCCGGACTCGCCAACCCATTCAATGGAACTGTTGCCACCAAGTGAGTATCTCGTCTCCTATAAAGTACTTGTAGCTGACTTTATCAGTGTCGTCAACATCGTCATGCTTATGGCAGCTGTTCCTCTTATTGAACGCCTCGGTCGTCGAACTCTTTTGGTCTGGTGCAGCCCAATTGCCATCATGTCACTTTTGGTCATGGGAGGCATCCTTAGAGCAGATGGTCCTGCTGTTGGCCCAGTTCTGATTGTATTTGCGTAAGTAGACACCTTGTTCTCGTGAGTCGTAGTCTTCAACTGACCATGTCCTAGTTGTCTTTGGGCTGTTGGTTACAACCTTTCCGCAGGCCCTATGGGTTACATCTATGTTGCAGAGACAGCCACAACACAACTTCGAGCCAAGACGACAGGAGTAGCAATTATTGGTATCCAGGCTATGGCTACGGTCTATGTTTACATTCCACCCATCATGCTCAACAGCCCCGCCTTCGGCATTAGCAACACTGGTAAGTGTACTATCATCAGCATGCCTGTACCAAAGACTAACACTCTCCAGTCTTCTTTTGGTGCGGCACTGGAACTCTTGTTTACATCCTTATCTGGTTCATGGTTCCCGAGACCAAGGGCCGTACTTTTGCCGAACTCGATGAGCTTTTCGATCGCGGTATTCCGGCTTGGAAGTTTTCCAAGACCAAGACGGCCGCGCAGGGCAACTTTGAGCGCGAAAGCAGCGAAGGCAGGGACATTATGGTCTAAGAGAACAAAACTACCCAGCTTTTTCTTGAGAAGTTGAAGACACAATAGTAGGCCTGTGTTCAGAGCACTGCTTTAGACCTACAAGACCTGCTCCAAGAATAGCTGGGGGGGGGAGGAGGGAGGGGAGGCTTTCAGTATTAGAGACATGAACCAAGATGAACCACCAGAGATCAGTACAATCCCTAAGAGGAGCATCTTAATATAGTCTATCTGTACATCATGTATGAATTGGTTTATCTCCAGACATCTTGATCACAGACACTAAATACGCCCAAAGGCGGCATCGCGGGCGTGGCCAGTCGTCATGAACTTCGCCGGGTAAGACTTCACCCTCAACCCTTGATATTTTCATTTGGAGGCTACCACCGACAACGGAGCTAAAGCGAGCTAAGTGCATGCATACTTTGAGCCAGTTCAGCTCACGCTGGCAGACCAATGGAAATGAACGTGGCTACGTGCCTACACTTTATCATCACTCTTATTAGAACCTCTGTGTACTACATGAGACGTGTGTATTGCCCCTACGTCTCCTTGAATCGAGCTACTGGGGTAGATAGCAGATGTTGGTAGTGACTACGGATACACTGTGCGGTGGAACTTGTACCTTTTTCCAACAAGTGGACGCAGGGAACTAAGAAGGAAAGTGGTCTAAAGGAGTGTCAGTCCTAGGCTGCTTGTAATACGCCTAAGCAATTAAACGCTGTCTAGCTCTTCTTAATAATTCCACCGAGTCACAGATCCCATACAGGATCTCAAGCCTTCCACTGTTGCCTTATATGTTAAGATCACAATGTATTAAAATTTTCTGTAGGGTAGGCTAAGCCACTGTCGTGGGTTCTTGCTCCAAATCATTATGCCTGGTCATTTACGTCAAGAGGAAATCTTTAAACATCTCGGCTAATTCTCTGCGCAGTGATATGGTGTTGGAGGTTAAGGACGGCGTTATGTCTCTTCCTGTGCTGGATCTATTCGAGGTTATCATCATCAAGGGGGCTCTAAGTTAATATATAAGCGTTCTGAGTATGCCAAATCTAACGTTCTGCGCTTTTTGGAAGCTTTATCATTGCTGTTGGGGATGAGTGGCGTGATAAGCCCTTGAAGATAGCCATGATATGTGGAAACCGAACACTATGCGGCTAACGAGATGATATTAAGCCGCATTGGGGCCTTAAGGCCTGACGAGTGATGCATAAGCAACTGAGACACCAGGCAGAAGTGCAAAGACGTCCGTCTTTTCCCACAAATCACAAACACTGCCACCACCATCCGCCTCATTTTCTTTGCTGTCACCATAGATACCCTGCATTTCGGTGCATCGCAACCATCATGTGCCAAAGCGACCTTCAAGAACCAGCTCCCTGCTGCTGCTGCGTTTCTTCTGATTCCACAAACTCTCAGCCTTCCGCCGTGTCTCGAGATGAGGTCTTTGTGATGGTTTGTCACTCTCCTGTGCTCACCTGTACGCATGATATCTCAGGGTAGAAATCTGATAATGTCGCAGCGTCCTGAATTCAGACCGCCGATATTTGAATTTGCAGCTGCTAAATGGCAATGTGTAAGTTCTCAATAAAGTCGCATACGGCTATCTTCTGCTAATGTCTCTCAAGTGTAACTGCTCTGCCGGCTGGTTTAGCGTCCAAATCGATACCAATTGTCCGTACTGCCAAGTTGCTCGTTGCTCCAACTGCCTCTACGCTTGGTAAACTTTGATGGTTGCTTGAGATGGCCACGGTCCCTGAACGTGCCAATTTGGCCATTGCGAACTCGTCAGCTTACGAATGGAATGAGGAGTTTCATAGCGGGCAGCGTCAAAGATATGAATCCGAAAACAGGGCTGCGGTGGAGGCAGTTGCAAGTGGCTCAGAGCTCATAAAAGCCTTTCTCTCTGCATCAGGCAGCAGCAATACGCTCCTTGGACCTGGTGCATATCAGATCCTGGAACTGGAACCCCTATGTGCAGGGTGTAGCATGGAGGTCTTGGAAACAGGCTCAGATCCCTGTGTGACGCGACCCATGGCTCTACTCGATGACAGGTGTCGCCGGATTAATCTTTCTATTCGTGGTGAGCCCCTCGGGGGATACAAGCGCCCTAATCTCGGGCCTCTGAGCTCCTCGCGGCTACTACAAGAGCTACGGAAAAGGGTAGGTCTTGATCCGAACATCGGGCTATTCATCATGTGACTGATTTGTGTTTGTGTAGCGTTACGAAAGCCCCGATGGAACGTGCAATGCTGCTAGGCGTCTACTGTGAGTAGTTCTATGCCTTCCTTTGGCACCAACTAACCGTCCACGTAGATACGTGACTAATCCGGACTGCTGGGTGATTATGGCACTCGCATCTACTGCCTCTCCGAATCAGGCTGCATTTCTAGCCGACTTCTTCTACAGATATCTCGGCGCCAAAACATCACTTGGCATTCATCGACCTGTTGGTAGTCCAGTCGAGGTTGGTCAGAAGTGCTTCGTTGACATTCTTACAGTCCCATGGCCCGCTTATATTTGCGCTTGAGTTCCATCTTCAGTTCTTTGTTTGGTGCGAGGGAGGACCGCAGTATAAAGACTCGAGAAAGAAGCGAAACGGCAAACCTTTGCGTCAATCTCGTAGACTCCATTATCTGCATATAGAGGATGACGATAACCCTCCGGTCCACATTTACGAAGCACAAGTCTCATTCCTGATTACGGGGCTCGATGAAGAGTCGTGGGTTGCACATCAATTTGTCGACACCTACTATCAAGGAGAAGACTCATCCGAGCAGGTCAATCACTACGCAGCTGGGGGTGGCGACGGAGAGAATGGTGATAAACCCGACCCTCTCACTGCTGGCTCATTTGATGCCAACCTGCCTATTTGGACTCCGAGGGAATACTTTTTGATCGTATACGAATGTCGATTGAAGCAAACAAGACACGCCCTCCATAACCTGGTAGCGAGGTTACTACTCAGGCTAGAGCCATATGTGAGTGTTGGTGGCAATTTGCGGCCGTTAACGATCTAATCAGCTATTCTTAGACGCAAGACCTCGAAGACTCGGTATCACCCGTCCAAGGGCCTACCTCAACGCTAGCTCAGAAGCAGATAACACAGCAGGTGCTTAATGAAGCCAACATATTCCTCCCACAAAGCATTCACTCGATTAGCAAAATCATTGAGGTTTGGGATAGGTTCAGTGGCCGAGATCTCGCATACCTATCCGACATCTTAAGATCGGACTCGAAAAAGAAGAGCCCAATCCCACCATTCAAAGTGGTAGCCATGATAGAGGATCATGTTGATGCTTTGCGAGATCTTCAACGGCGGGCAGAAGAACAGCAGGACCTATGTGCAGGTCTTGCTCGGAAGGTATGTTAAGGAAGTGTGGTAGAGAAGTGTTTGCTTTACGACGAAGCTCATGGAAATAGTTGGAAATGCAGCTTGTTATGGAAGACAACGAGGTCACGGCTCAGCAGCACACTAATAGTGAGATGTTGAAGATCTGGACTGCCATCGGCTTGGTGAGTATCCCCGGTCAGTGTCCTACACAACCAGAAAGCTGACTATCCGAAGGTGTTTCTTCCATTGACGGCTGTGGCTGCTATATACAGTATGCAGAAGGGTATCCTGCCTGAGTTTTTCTATCGATGGTGGATGTTCCTTATCTGTTGGTTTGTCGTTACCGGTCTTGTCGTCGTGGTGGCTGTTAAGTGCGGGCCATCACAACCGACAATTCCGAGCTGGCGACTAAATAGCCCTCAAGATCGCATTTCTCGTTTTCATCGGAACCTTTTTACTCAGTCGATGGGTTCACTGCCATTAACCGTCACAGGGTATCAGGATATAGAACTCACGCCAAGACAAACTCCAATTAGCATTGTATAGGGCATCATACTGTTTGTCCCTTGCTCTGTCTTGATGTTTGACAATTGTTTCCTTCCTTTTGCCTTTTCTTTGCTCAGAATCTATTCATCATTTATCGTTATACAAAAGCATTTGTCCAGAACATCCAACCCTATGCCTTTCTGAAACTCGGCAACGGGAGTGCTTATTGCAAAAGCTCTGTGACTATTTTACATGTACCATCAGCAGGATGATCAGCCGGCAATCATCGCGAAAAGCTATCCAGAACCAGAGTTATCAGCGCAAGACCAAGCTGCAGAGCCCCCAGAAACTCTATACGAGTCAATGATATCAACGACTGATGCATATGTTCCAGCAACCGTCAAGAAAGATCCCACCGCAATAACCATGACACTCCAAGCAACTCCAACGAACCAGGGGACTGACCTATCCTGCCTTTTGCGGCTCCAGTTGTCGTAAAGCCACATGCATCCCATGGGCTGGAACGATAGAGACGTAGCGAGTAATGCACCAATCAGTGAAACAAGCCCACTGAAGACAGGTATACCACTGGCAATGACATAAGCCACGATGGTGATTCCAAATGTGCACCCTAACCAAGATGCCCAGTGGATGAAGGTATTAGCAGCAAGATGCTTTGAGCCTCGCAACACTCGAACAAAGACGTGCTTACTTGCCAGCTGTGAAGTTCGACGCGGTTAGCTCTAGAATCCATCTTTTCAAAGGGCAATTACTTACATGACAAGTTAGCATGGTAGTGACTATAAGTCCAGGAAGTGCAACTCCATAGCTAACCCGCTTGATCACGACACCAGCAGATCCAAGAGCTGGTGAGGCAACATACGAGCCACAGTAATAATACACAACGCAACCAATAGCGATATAGCATGCGCTGATAACGGTTTGACAGAGTATCAGAGATTTCGTGTAATGCCTCGGTTCCCTCATTTCTGCTGCGATCGAGAAAAAGGCCGGGGTGCCTGCGTATGCAAATATCAGCGAGCAGATAGCAGACATGGCTTTGATGAAGCTCGCGGTCTTGAAAAGTTCGTAGTCTGATACCCAGACAGCATCCTGGGGTGCAGCCGCTGGCTTGGCTTGTATTCCCACAGCGATAGTAAGAATGATGACTGGATTAGTTTAGCGAGTGGTTCTCAAAGACTGTGCATCAAAGAAGGTGAAGAAGTCGTATACTGACCGGAACAGATGATGCAGACTAAACCCAACCAAGCAAGCCAGCTAAGTTTACCTAGAGTACGAATACTGGCAAAGATGAAACCCGTGATGGCTGCTATAGCGACGAAAACGGCGGTGCAAGTACCATGATCAGTCACAGCATTGAAACCAATTGATACACTGAGCATAGCCGATCCGCAGACGAATGTCCAATCTGTAAGACAAAGCTGTTAGCTCCAACACGACGCTATATATCATAAAAAATAGAACAAAAACTCACAAAGACCAAAAGCAAAGCCAAAGATCTCCCGGCCTACTCGGCCAAATATCAAACCCCCGGCATCATCGATGCCATAAACCTCGCGATGGCGAAGTTTGAACACACCGACTATGTAGCTTGACCAAGTTGTGATTACAGCCACGGCACATAGACAGATGAGGCCAGGAATCATGCCGAGGGTATCAAAGACTGAAGGGATCGAAAGGATACCCAGACCCAACTGGGTTTTCATCATCAGACCAGCTGTGCCGATCCATCCAACCTGGTTTTAGACGATTAGTAACTGGCAGAACCACGTTGACTTTAGGTCGCCTACATTGCGATAATTCGGACCGTCGGTGGTGATCTTGCCAAAGACGGCATCGTGGGCGTGGCCAGGGTCGTCATGAACTTCGCCAGGTAAGACTTGACCCTCCTGGTCACCAACGTCTTTCAGCCCCAACATGATAGTTGCTAAGAAAAGTCAAGAGCGGGATGTTCTTGTTTGACTTTTTAGTCATGCAAACTTTGAAACAAATTTTCTTCATTTTATAATCCTACACAACCTCCGGTGTTCACGGCCAAGACAGTAGAAGCGGAGCCTTTCTTGTAGTTTAACAGCAAGATAAAGAAGCTCATTGGAGTGCGCTCTATATTGTCGTCTAATAGCCCGAGATCAAATTCCACTAAGCGAAGAAATATGGCCGATACCGGATGACACTGGGTTAGCGGCTTCAAACACTTCTCAGGAACTCGTTGCTAGTTTCCAACTCTTGACAACTTCAACACTTTCTATTTGTTCACTTTGTAAGGTAAACGAGAAACCCCACGGAAAACTAACATTCATGAATGTCATAGCCTTGACTTGAGCCTTGTTTTCATTTGGAGGTAATCGGCGAAGACGGAGCTAAAGCGGGCTAATTAGACATATGCATAAAAGTGAGCCAATCAAGGCGCGTTGTTCCTCGGAAGCGCTAGTTGAACTCTTACTCTAGTAGACCAATGAAAACGGACGTGGCAGGTCACGTGCCCATACTCTATTGTCACTCTTATCAGAACCTCTGTATTAATTTGTAAGCTGTGTTTATATTATATAGAGTGAGTTATCCTGTATTCGGCTTAATACTGTTGGTTAGGTAAGAGACTTTGTTATCAAGTACACTGCGGGTTGAAAAGTATACTTCTTTCTTACAAGCTGGAGCCAGAGCATGAGGTGGAAAACGTTTCACAAAATAGATGAAGTGACAAAGAAGAAGAAAAGTTATTAAGTCTTGGTATTATGTAAAGTATGTGTTATTTGAGGTTGGCGGGATATAGATGTCACAAAGGAAGTTAGAACGTTAAAGAACTACACGCTTGCTCGTCACCTAATATTTTATATGTTCCACCACAACAAAATGCACTTGCTCATCTGCTTCCTTCTCGACAACGTATTTCGATGCTCTCCAAATGCTCTCAATAATTACCACGGATCAATAATCATCCCTTGTTTGCTGAATTGTCAACTGTTGCCCTATATGTTGATATTACATCGTATTACAATTCTTTGTAGGGTAAGTTGCTGTCAATGTGGGGTTCTCACCCAGTTGTTACGCCAGGTCTTTTATCGTGAGGGGTAATTTTCAGTCCGAGTTGATTGTACAAGTTAAGTTTAATGCGCAGGCTCTTATTTTATAAGCCCTTCTTCCAAGATGCATTACCGAAAAATGATAGACGAAACAACATTTATCTTGCTGATTATGAAATTGCGGGGATTCACGAACCCGACATTTTGGGCCTCGGTAGACAAGATGCGGGGACAGACAAACAAAGTCCCTGTTCTCACCAATCGATCAAACACTTGAAGATCTCTCGCGGCCTTCTCACCGGCTTGGGAATTGACTTTATTGTCACGAGTCAGCACTTTTCCTTTAACGTGCGACTGTACGTTTAGCTATGTGGGAATTGGGCCGAGCGTATCCCCACATCCAGGTGTCTTGGAGCACGTTCGAGAGGATTCTGATCCACTTAATTTGGGCATAAAATCTTGAATAATCTATCTTCTCGTTGGTTGGAAGGTGTCCACCTCCAGATTAGTTGCCGGGGAATTGGTGCTTGAAACGCGTACGCGTTGAGAATTTTGTTTAGAGGTCAACCTGTTTTTCGCAAACAGCACACAGATGTGCTGACATCTTGTCGAATACAAACAAGGCTCGAGAAACAGAGCAGACTTGTTTCACGGCGACTATTGACGTCAACGTCACTCTACCGCCCTCTCAAAAGCCGGCTCTACCCATTCAACCCCCCACAACCATCTCGTCCAACTGCACGAGCTAGTATTATTTGAGGCATTATCCCGCCTTTCTCTGAGCAATGACCACTTCTCTGTCCGGACACCTGGCCGATCATCTCCAGCTTTTCCCCCTCTCTTGTTTCCCCCCCTTCTCTTCCCCAGGAGCATAAAATAAGAATCCGGGGCCCCAAATCTCCATCTTCCCCAGATCCCATTTCCCCGCAGCGCAGCGCATCGACTTCCCTTTCTCACTATATCCCATCATGTCGGAGGAAAAGGTCTCGGAGGCTCAGCAGCCTAATGCTGTTACTTCGGACCCCAGCAAGACTCATCCTGATCTTATTGATCATGCTCGTGCTGCCGCTGGTAAGGAACAGAAGATGACCCTCATGCAGGGCATCAAGCTGTACCCCAAGGCTGTTGGATGGAGTGTTCTCATTTCTACTTGCATTATTATGGAAGGTTTCGACATTAGTCTTGTCAACAACTTCTGTGAGTCCTTGACTGACCTTTGACTCGTTGCATCGACTAACAACAATTCAGACGCTTTCCCTCAATGGAACAGAAAATACGGAGAACTCCAAGATGATGGTACCTACCAAGTATCAGCAGCTTGGCAAGCCGGCCTCAGTAACGTATGACATCTTCTCTCACATCTAACACAGTCACTGACTCCCAACCAGGGTGCCAACGTCGGCTCAATCATCGGTCTACTCCTCAACGGCTGGCTCTCCGAGAAATTTGGCTACAGATACACCATCATCGGCTGTCTCATCTGGCTATCAGCCTTCATCACCCTTTTCTTCACCGCCCCCAACGTGCAAACTCTGCTGGCCGCAGAGATCATGTGCGGCTTGCCATGGGGTATCTTCCAGACCATTTGCGTTACATACGCATCCGAGGTCTGCCCCATCGCGCTGCGAGGTTATCTCACCACATACGTCAACTTCTGCTGGGGTGCCGGTCAAGAACTAGGCATCGGCGTACTGAGAGCAATGATCGGTCGGACTGACGAGTGGGCCTACCGAATCCCCTACGGATTGCAGTGGATTTGGCCCCTGCCTTTGATCGTGGGCTTGTTCCTGGCCCCCGAGTCTCCCTGGTGGCTCGTCCGCAAAGGTCGTGTTGCCGACGCGAAGAAGAGTCTTTTGCGACTTACCAGCACCGATCGCGAAACCGACTTTGACGCTGATGAAACCATCGCCATGATCGTGCATACAACTGCCCTCGAGGAGAAGCTAACAGGCGGAAGCTCTTATTGGGATTGTTTCAAGGGTGTCAACCTTCGACGCACAGAGATTGTCTGTATGGTGTGGGCTATGCAGAACCTCAGCGGAAACTCGTTTTCGAACTATTCAACCTACTTTCTCGAACAGGCTGGATTGCCTGCCAGACACGCCTACTCCTTTGCTCTCGGTCAATACGCCATCAACATGGTCGGTGTATTTGGTGCTTGGGGTTTGATGTCTCTAGGTATCGGTCGTCGCAGCCTGTACCTGTATGGCTTGTGTGGCTTGTGCACTATTCTGTGTGTTCTTGGCTTCCTCGGTCTTGTCCCTGAGGCCGACCGAGAAAAAGGTGCTCTTGCTACTGGAGCTCTCATGATTGTGTGGGCTATGATTTATCAGCTCACTGTTGGTTCTGTGGCCTATTCGCTTGTCAGCGAACTGCCCTCTCGACGACTCCAGATCAAGACTGTTGCCCTTGGTCGCATCTTATAGTACGTTGAGCCTATCTCATGACGATTCACAAGCAGCTAACATGTGGTAGTAGCATTGTTGGAATTGTTAACGCCGTCTTGGCTCCCTACATGTTAAACCCTACGGCTTGGGACTGGAGCAACTTTACCGGCTTCTTCTGGGTGAGTACACACAATAAAGACTTAAGTACCAAGTGTTTTAACCTATCACTACAGGGCGGTATCTGCTTCCTCTGCATCATCTACACATACTTCCGCCTCCCCGAGCCCAATGGCCGTACCTTTGCAGAGCTGGGCGTGTTGTTCGAGAAGAAAGTCAGCGCTCGCAAGTTTGCTACGACAAAGGTTGATGTCTTCCACGAGACTGTCGACGATCATGTTTTGGATCAACTCAAGTCTGAGCAGCCTGTGGTTGAGACGCTGGAGCAAGCGCCTGGAAGGAAGTAAATATGGCTAGAGTGTAGCCGCAGGATATAGCGCCTAGGTTACCTTAGCCTAGCTGAATATTAATCTTAATCTCAACTTTAAATAGCTGTAGCTAGTTATGTCTGTACCAATAGCTCATATAATGACTCAACATATGAAAGCGTTCGTATCAAGACAACCCACTTTGCCTCAGGACCAAAAGCATACCGTATCACATAATAATGTATTCATCTAGAGTG
>JAJJWM010000025.1:0-12988 GCA_021655865.1 Fusarium guadeloupense
AACCCGTTTTTGCTTTAACAGGACCAATGGTTATTTGCAAGCGAGCTCAGCTTCTCAGGCTCATTTGCAGCGGATGATAGCAACACCCAGACCGAACTCTGCAACATATTTACTCCTGACTACATCCCTTTTCCTGTTATAATCGAATCAATGGACTCTGTCTTCTCCCAGGAGCATTCTACACCACAACACACTTCCAAATTGACAAGCCCTCATATGTCCCCAAGCAACACGGATAGTCAACTATCTTGTCAGTCAATGCTGCTAGACGAGCAGAAATGGAAAGAGAACCACGTCGAGCGCGCTCCGGCGAAGTCATTAACAGGTGATTCTATGCACCCTAAGAAGAAGAGAAAGGCAAACGCGGCAGCAAATGAAGTTCACGAAGATACAAACAAACAGAGCAGTATCGACGAAGTTACAGTGACAGGCCTTTCTTCTACGCCTTCTGAAAATAATGTCCACATCAGAAAAGTCAAAGAGAGGAACCGTCGTGCAGCAATCAAGTGCCGCGTCAAGAAGCGACAAGTCGAGGAAACCCTCGAGTGTACCGCAAAGCACATGGAGCAGACCAATCAGGTTCTGTCAGTCTGTGCAAATGACCTGGTTCAGCAGGTTCATCACCTCAAGATGGAGCTCTTCCAACACGGCGAGTGCGATTATAACCCTATCATGGAGTATATCGTTCACCAAGCCCGTCGCGTTGTCCAAAACGAGGGAGACGAAGAGCAACAATAGCGGTTGTAACAATATGAGCATAACTTTAATTGAACAAAATACTCCGCAGCCCGATCTGTGTGAGATAAAAACGTCCATAAAGCATTCGACAAGGAGTATCCCTGACCTTTCATGACTTCCGCTGTTCTCTATACCTATCATCGAAAATTATAAAGCTGATCTTTTGCCTTGGTCTGTCTCCATGTCGTGATCTGGACCTGAGGAGTTTATACCACTCTAGGTTCCCAGATGATACCGTGAATGACTCTGTCTAAAGCACAATTAGTTACTGGAAGCCCATGCTATGCCGTTCTCTTACTTGCTTTGCCTTGCGAAAGGAACTCCACCTCACATTGCCCTAACCCATAACAACTGAATAAGCATCCCTACACCCCTTTTATCCGGCTCACTTTCGGTGAAAGTGGAAATTCGCGGTCTTTCATTGGCTCACACCCCTGTACATCCTCTTTCACCGAAAAAGTGACGGGGTTGTCGAGCTTCTAGCTGGCTTTTTAATTAAGAGTGGATGATACACCTTCTCATTGGTTAGCCTCTTCCTCCGTCGTAACCTTCATAGCTAGACTTGCCTTTGTGACGCAAAACGATGCTACCTCCTGAAAGCCTTCATACAAATCGACATTTTGACCGCGCGTTTCACAACCGCGCCGTAAAGATACGAAAATGGGTGCGGTATATGTAATAAAGATTTGACCCTTTTCAATCGACCTTCATCCTTGACAGCCATATACTTGCACTATACAATATCATCTAACTAATCCGGTGACTCGGGCTGTTCTCAAACATGTGGCCTTCAGAGCTCCGTCATGATCATCCGTCAGTTCATCACGACATCGAACAGAATGAAACACCTCCGTGGCTGCGATATACGGGGTGGTCTCGCTTATTTCACAACCGGTCGCTCGCCATCATTGCGGCTGCAGCAAGGAAGCCTAAACCAGCATGGAACGAGGATTATCTATTAGGTCAATGGCACGATGAACCACTCCGAAGTCCGGCCGCCGTAGAAGCCCAGCTACGAGTTATACTTCGCGGCATCGACCTCATGATCGATCGTACAACATTCACGCTCCTGAAAACCTCATATAGGTCTCGATGTTGGATGAATACGTATTGGAAAGACAACTTTTGGCCTCACGAGTTCAGGATTGTAGGATGCCTGAGAAACTATATTGATATATGGCAACGGTTCATTTGTTACATGTTCAGAGTTTCCAATTTCGATACACACCAACAGCGAGAAATCTTCAACTTGCGACTCCAAAGGGATGAAACTATCATGATGCGTCATATATTAGGGTTAGGGTAGGGTTAGTATTAACTATCCCAGTTATTTTGCCTGATTGATTTCTGCTAACTAATATATATCTTTTCAGGAAGAGTGGAGATTTTTCTAAGATATAAGAAAAATAAGAAAAATAAGGAAAATAAGCTGAAAAGAGACCTATAGCTAGAATATAAGCTTAGCAAAGAGATATAGCTAGGAAATAAGGTAAAAAAGAGATATAGCTAGAAAAGAAAGATATAGCTAGGGAAGAGAGATAAATAGAGATATAGGGAATAAGACACTAAGGGTTATAAAAAAAATAGAAGGTAGGGGTCTTTTATTAAGACCTTCTAGAGGGATTCTATAGGGACTTAGCTAGGCCCCTAAAAGGGATATCTTGGGCTATAGAGGCTGCAGCTGTGGATCGAGTCCGCATCAGGGCTAGGCCGATTGAGGCATCAAGCTAGCTAGCAGCCATAGGGCCTATAAGGTCCTATAGCTTCTGATAGGTCTTAGCAGTCTCTAGGTCCATTAGGCCGCCTGCCGAGATAATAATAGGCTGAAAAAAAGCCCCTAAGGACTTATATTTCCGGTGTTTTTCCTATGCAGCCTCTATAAGGGTGCTATAAGGGTCTTCTCTAGCTGAATCCTTAGAAAGTGCAACAACCTGGATATCATAGAAATAGCAACTATTTCCTAGGGTTACAGCTAGATCAGCGCGCAAGCTAGTCTCCTTTTGGACTAGTGGCTCTTTTTCAACCTCTAGGATAGGGTGGCTGCTTAGAGCTTTATAGAAGGCTCTAGTTATAGCATCATGCCTTGCAATCCACCTTCTATTTGCGCCCTTGCAGGTGTCCTCATGGCCTAAGGCAGCTATGGTTCCGCAGGAGCTACAGGGTAGGCCGGGGGCTTGATTGGGTAGAAGAGCCGGCTTCTAAGGTGTGACGGTTGTGGTTTCCCAAGGGATAAACTAGTCCGTACTAGGTTTATGTTGGTAGATTTGTAGGGCGTAAACTGAGCAATGACTGGGTGTCACGTCTCTTAATGATCAAGTAATGCGTGTAAGGCTTATTGATGTAAAGAATTTGTATTGATAGCTGTCGAGCTAGAATCTATGGAATGCTAAAGGAATGTGGTCTATATACTAGAGGTTTTGTGGTGGACCGATGATGTTGGGAGGTCGGTCCATATCGTTGACCGATGCGGTTTTGTCGTCGGTCCTGGGTCTGACTAAGGGGACCGACGAGCTATATAGCTCGGTCGTATGAGGGCCTCTGTGATTGGTGGAAAATAGTGGGGTACACGTGACGTAACCGCTAGGGTCGTAACACATAATCGGGAGCTCTGACCCAAAGAAGGCAAAGTTAAAAGGCATTCAGTCGCGCATATAGACCTCATTTATTAAGGCTATTACTATAACTGGCCGTATTTTAAAACCGGGAATTATCTTTAAAGGAAAAGAGCTGTAGAAGCAGTGGTTTCTGAAAGAATTCAAATTGATAGCAGACTAGCACTATATCACATCCCCGAACGGCTAGACTGATAACCATATAGCTCTCGAATGGTTGAAAAACGTCTATCTACCCTAAATGGAGCCTCGTGATGCATCAGATGTGAGACTTATTATCCTTGATGGTCACGGGAGCCATGCGCAGGTAAGCATTTCGGTGCTTTCGCCACTGACTCACCCGCTAGAGGGTCGCTAACGAGCAGTTAGGACGAGTGGATAGCGATATGCTTCTGAATAACGTCTACTGCTGTTACTTACCAGCATATTGTTCCCATGGTCTGCAGCCATTAGATAATGGGATTTTTAATTTCATCAAAGGTGTGTACCGGAAAGAACTCTAAATGCTGGCTAGTTTGACCGATTCTGCGCCG
This sequence comes from Fusarium guadeloupense, assembly GCA_021655865.1. Lineage (NCBI taxonomy): Eukaryota > Fungi > Ascomycota > Sordariomycetes > Hypocreales > Nectriaceae > Fusarium > Fusarium guadeloupense. The sequence continues at coordinate 3,884 of JAJJWM010000025.1, forward strand.
GTTGATAAAGTCAACTTTATCCGGGCATATGCGAAAGCCAGGGAGGCGGGCATAAGGAAAGATATTATCTTATCCGGCTGGAGGTTTACTGGAAATTGGCCAATAAATTGGTATAAAGCTCTAACATATCCAGAAATTCAACCGGACAAAGAAAAACTGCTGGAAGAGTTCAGGACGCCGAGCCCCCCTCAACTGCACTCAGATGATACGCCGAAAACGAGTCGGCAAGTGAGGGAAATGGCCAAACACCGAAGCCGTCCAACCAGGCGGAAGTACAGTAAGATCATAAAGGGATTAGAAGCTTTAGAGATAAAGGTGGCCGTTCAGAATGCGCGGATTACTGGCCTCGAGGAGCAGATGGCCCAGGTGCGGCGAGGGAAGAAAAGAAAGGCGGTACTAAACCCGAACCGACGATTTATGGCTCTGTCGGAGAATCTAGCGGCTGGAGAAGCTCTTCCTGACTCAAAAGAGGCCGAAATAGAGGTGGGTGTCCGGTCAGAGGACGAAAGTGGTAACTTTATGGTCGTAATAAAGCACTGCCAGCGCACACAGAGCGGTCGGGAGGTCAAAAAACCACGCAGACATTAAAAATTGAGCAATTTTCTAAAAACTTTCTCCAAAGCCTTATTTATTAATTGAGAATCGGGCCTGTTTCTGTGGACATCAAAATTTGGATTTTGTATGGGAGGAGTGAAATTTTGGTTATACATTAGGTGGGGTTATGCATTAGGTGGTCCTGGATGGTACAATCGACGTACTGGAAAATGGTCGATGTGCCCAAACGGAAGATCGACCACCGCAGTTGCGGACGACAACTTCTGCCATCGCCCTGCATGCTTTCTCAATGACTTAAAGCGGCATGGATGGACATGCTGCCGGTGTGGTCAACCTAACAATGGAATGGACGGCTGCCTTGGTCCTCCTGTTGTTTATATTGCGCAGTAGTGCTGAGTGAAAATATAATTTTTTATTGAACCTGATTGTTAATTATTGAGATGAGAGTTCTTCTCGGGTTCATATCTCTAAATGATTTCATTTGGGGCTTTAAACTCTAAATCTAGGACTTTCAGACTGTTAGTCTGAATCATGAAGGGGAGGGGGATCCCCGGATTTTCCAACATGTGGTGAGTATCTTCCGAAATAGTGAAAGAAACCATCTGACTTGATGGCAGTCAAGACGGAAAAAGGGATATAGTTTTGACGAGTTGAATTGTACTTGAGAGCTATGCGATCGTCGCTATCCTTTTTTCCGAGTTAAAAATTGATGGGAACACGTATGCGGTCGCTTGAGGCAGGTCTTCGCTCCATTTGATATCGAGGTCCAGAATTTGCACCAAAAATGATAAGGGAGGAGTTCAAGCAAACGGCGATCCCAAGTGACAACGAAGCGGGGATGATGCAGAAGATGAAGACGATGGCTGTAACTGGAGTTTGAAAACACATATTGCCTATGTGTCAATGCCTGCGTTGTCTTAAAACCCTTAAGGCTTGGGAAGTCTTTAAGACACACTCGCAACAGAAGCAAGCGTGGACTCCTCGTCTCGGCGTTGTCCAAGACGGTTTAAGCAAGACAAGAAGAACAAGATGTGATGCAGGAAGCGGGCGGCCAAAAACAAGACCGAAGTGGACAAATAGAACGACTTTTACTCATTTGCCTTTTCGTATGATTGGGATCCTCCCAAGTCCTTGTATGTCACCTTTACCTCCTCTGCTGGCATATTTTCCAACACAACTAACGTATTTCATGACAAGAGGAAACCGGAGAAAATAAGAATGTTGAGTTCAATTTTTTTCGAGAGTTCAGCCGTTCTTTGACAAAAGAGCTACCGCCGCTTCTCAGCAGACATTGGGTGACGGTGTGATGCCCGTTGTCTGACTCAGTACAGTACCAGATCGTACAATTGGTGGGAAGCCTTGTTCCTCAACTGCAGCTTTTCTTGAGCATGCGGTGGTGCAGCGACTCAAGCGTCACTTAGTCCAACCCCTGGGGGTTCATCCAGCCCTCAAGGCAGTATGTTGGTTGGTTCAAGTCCTGCGATCTCTAACTGCATACAGTAGGCACTAAGTGTTGACAGAGGTAGGCCTAGCTGCAGATGTGGCCCTATGAGGGTGGCGCTCTGCCTTTGGAGCAGTCGTCAACACTATCTATCCGTGCGCCAAATGCCAAATGAAGGAAGCCCATGCATTTAATCCCAACTACAGCCCCAACAAGTGGCTGCGAATCGCCCATGCAACATACGCTGATAAAAGCAAGCTAATGCATATAAGTCCAACTGCAGTTCTGAGGCCGATTTCTTGAACCTCAGGAGTACCCATAGAGGCGGCAGAAGAAGATGAGCGTGATGAAGAAGTCGAGCGCGGCCAAGAACCTGAGCTACAAGGGGAGAGAGGCGGGGATGGGTGTGCAATCACAGGAGGGCCAAATGGTTGTGGTTTTGGTTGCTCTTGGTAGGCAGCCAAGGGAAGCATTGGCGCTATTTCATCATCATTTCGAATGTCGGCCTCCGAGGAGGCAGGCCCCGATAGGCTGGTCATTGTGATACTGAGGGCTTGAGGTGGGAAGAAGTTGGAATAACAACCAAAACGAAGACAAGCTCAGCAAGGAAAGCATGCTATTTATAATGAGATATGGCCCTGATACCGGAATGTTTGCCTTGTGGAAACTACGCCTGCATATTTCTGCAAGCCGCGGGAGGGATTCCACTGAGACTCTGCTCCACGAATACCTAAATCTCCCCCCAGCTCACCGGTTACCTCAGGGTGTGCATCGAGCTACAAGTATTGTGCCGACCATGTCCAAAGAAGAGCGTACCCTGGCCAGGGTCACTGTCCTAGAGGCTGAGATACTATCCAGAGCCACAACTAGGTATTTAGGTAGGAGGCGCATTAGCTTAAAGCCACGGCGCTAAGCTGTTCTGCGTACGGGCAGGGAGCCTGGCAAGAGCCATTATTGATGTTCGTGTAGCTCTCAATAGTAGCCAACTATAGCATCAAGAAGCATGAACTCTGCAAGCCACAGTATGACTTGTATGCGGGTCTCCCATGGCGCGAGGGCGAATGGCTGAATGACTTCCATGGTGTCCTTCGGCGGCTCTCTGAATATGTCCGCAATGGGCCTCAGTGGAGCCATGAAGCGTCTGAACGCTTTGATCCCTCGTAGGAGACTCCGGACCGGGTTAGTTCGCGGCAGCGTGTATATGTCTACCCACAGCTTGCTTGCTCGTCTCCAGAAACGTTCATGGATGGTCGCTATGTTCGCTTCGGCTTCGACTACTGCCGTCACCACGTTTGTGAAGGACCCTATTATCGCCTGCACTCCTCCCATTTGTACTCGATAGTTGGCATACGCCGATACTGTTTCGCACGCATGCATCCAGACGTTGGACGCGTAGTCCACCACAGGAGCTACCATGCTGTAAGAAGCTGCCTCGTTGTCGAGGGAGTCATTCCCTTGAGTCATTTCAGTTCCATTGCAGCTTCTAAACCCTTTGTTGCTGCCCTTGCAATGTGCTGCTTGTAGTGGAGCCGTGAGTCCATGACGACCCCGAGAATCTTTCGGAAAGACTCTCTCACCCTTGATGGTGAATGGTTCCGAGCCTATCCTGCCTGTGCACCTAGTGAAATGTATGATCGCCGTCTTTTCAGCCTTAAAAGTCGCATTGCTTCGTCTTTCCCAATCGAGCGCTTTGTCGATAACTGCTTGTATTCCTCTCCGGTTGCTCTGGGCTGTCGATCCAGACATCCACACGGTGTAGTCGTTGACAAACGCGATAAGCCCACCATTCCTATCGATCTGAGTCTGTACTAGATCTGCATTGAAGAATAGAAACAATATCAGCGATAGGGGCGATCCTTGTGGAAGTTCTGATTGCGGTAGAGGTCTGCTCTCGGAACTTCGCCCATTAATCACAATAGTTGCCGTTCGCTCTGAGCAAAAGGCATCCACCCAGCGTAAAAGCCCCACAGGAATCCCTCTCGCTTTCGTCCGCTGCAGCAACCTCTCTTTGCATACGCCATTATATGCTCCTTTAACATCGAACCAGGGTTCAAAGCCACTCCACGAAAATCCACATATGGATTCACTTATGGATCCATATCAAATACACTCTGTTCCATCAGACCCTCTTGTAGAGTTACTACCACTCCATAGGGGCCGAGCCACATATGGAAATTATAGAATACAGTAGATATTCGGTAATCTTAGCAGAGGTTTACAAATACCACAGAGCCCCTAGTTAATAAGGCAAGTCTAAAGTATATACTAACTAAAACGCCAGGCCTAAGATAACGCATGCTGGAATACTATTTAGCTGTTCCTATGATACTGCTCGCGACTATAGCTGCCTGGCTAGAAGAAATAAAGAGCTATATAATCCCGTGCATTAGTATATAGAGGACATGTCCCTTAGATAATTCTTATTAATTCTGTCTTATTCTGTTAATTATTGTTAAGTTTCATGCTCTGTGGTCAAAGGAGAGTGGTCTCTCATACCTGGTAGGTGTATGGATTGCGTTCCAGCTAATAGCCCTAATCCTGTTCTCCAGGTCTATAAACACCATCTTGGTCACAACATCCCTGTGGAGGTCAGTCGAAGTCCGTAACAAAACTATTACACACTCTAAGGTCTCAATACAGATTCTAACGATTATCTACACATTCGCAGTCTTGGGAGATAAAGGATAGTAGAAACCGGCAGTAATTATTAAGTATATTGAAGTTACTTTAATCTTGTTACTTATACCAATCCCATAAATTCCGACTACTATCGAACTTACCTATATTTTGCCTTTTACTTTATAAACTATAGCTATAGGAGTAATATGGGTTACTTCTCGAGGTATATCCCGGGATAACATACCGAAGCATATGGCTAATCATTTACTGGGTTTGGGCCTAATTACCTCCCTTATCTCAGTAGTTTTACTTTCACTGTCGCTTATCGACGGGTACTTCAGCCAAATTTCACTACACCAGTCGGGATTGAGGTCGGGATCGGGTAACGGAGTGTGGAATGGAGTTCATAGCAACAGAGCTATCTTGAACTGAAGACTGAGCGTACTACATTCAGCCAGTCCAGAAGCACATCTCTGACTGCCCCGGTAGGTAAGAGGAGACATCGAGCATCCTAATAAACGCAAGTACGGATTACTGCGCCGGGAATCACTGCGCAACGCAAGAAAGGCTCGAACTGCTCCACGAGATGGCGCTGACTACATTGAACGGTATGGGGGAGCCCGCTAGGTGGTCGTGGATGGTAGTTAGCTTACGACACCGCTGGTGGCCAATGCGATTTGACGAGAACTCGTGACGGCGCGACGGAAGGCACCGAGGAAGACTACCTATATGCAGGTACAAGTCACTGTAAATGGTCATAGATCTGCGGGGCACGGATTTGTAGTGAATATCATACCGTGATTTCTTTACGTCTGATCTAAGATGGCCTTGCTAAACTAACTCCCGAACCACCCAGACGGATTGCAGCGACTGTAGCGTGAACTTGGCTGTGGGACGGAGCATAGCCCAAGGCTTCTTGTCTCAGTATCCATATGACTAACCTGGCCTCCTGTGACTGGGATAGTAACTGGGCCGGCTGAGTTATCTCAGATTCTGACGGCAGGCCTCTTAATCGGTCTGAAAGAGTCGTTTGGGGCATGCCGTGTTTCTGGGCGGATTGGTTCTGGGGAAGACCGTTATCTGTGACATCTAACATTGCATCGACAACTTCTTCGTGCGTGTAAGATCCTCGGGGCATTTTTAAGACGGCTTTATGAGCCTATCGTAGGTAAATCCATCCATCAAGATCCGAGGAGGCCAAGTCATGGAGAGTCATCTGCAGGAATTTTACGTTGGTGACGTGCGGCCAAGCCACTTACGTCACCTAAAAAGTAATGTGATTTTATTAAACATTCAAGAATCCTGAGTAAGGTAATATTTGCCTCTATTAGATAACTTCAATCTGGACTATCGACTATATAATCAAAAAAAAAAACGGCATTTTGTATGGGGAAATATTTTTTTACTTACCGGTAGGTGGGTGTTACCGGAGGGTGGGTACTGCATGGTACCACTCTCAGATGTTCTTTTTCTATTTCTTTTCTTTTCGATATTCGGACAGAAGTAGACTAACAGACAGAAGATAGTAATAAGTGGATAAATAGAACGGGAAGTGGAAGTGGTGGAGTAATGAAGGGAATGAGTGCACGGATAAAAAACACATAAACAAGAGGTTGCTTTTGTTGAACCTGGTTACCGTCTCGATGTGCACGGACAAAAAGTATGGAAGCTAGAGGTGGTTTTACGGCAAAACGCCGGGGAAATCTGGAGTCGCCTGGGTTGGCACGGACGAAAATTAGACAATGCGACGGGATTTAGTTCAACCTGCGTACAGTAGGGCGAAATCGCGACGACAATACTTATGACAATAGTCATGTTGGGTGATGTCTTACATGCTAGTTTCTCCTATCACAGTGCTAATGATATTCAGATGCTACGTGCACTTTAAACGCTTATAGACTGCCGAGCTTATCCTAGAACACAGGCTGTAGTGCTAGTATGGTAGCTGTTTGCCCCTGAGCTAGTGTGGGTACCGTTGCCGTCATACCCGTCCCGGATTGGCTGTAGGACAGCGTTACCGCCATAACCCGATGGGATTGGCTGCATCCCAAGTTTTTGAGCATGGGTGTAACGCTGTGTCGGCCAGGGTGTAACGCTCTGCGATAAGCTGCCTTAATCGTCATACCGGCGCATGCTTATCGACACGAAGCTGTCAGCACGACGAGTTCTGAAATAAGAACAAGGCAGCCCCAAAGCGTCACACCCATAAGAGGAGATAATTCAGTGACTAAGAGAACTTTTAAATTGGCTGTGTCCAGTTTTGTAGAGTCAATAGAGCCTAAAATGTGCTTTTTTGGGCATTGAAGCTTTTGTGGTCCCTAACAACCCAGACTCAACGGTCACTTAAACCCAAACCCGATTTCCATGACATATATCTCCTAAGAGCCCAACAGGCTGCAATCCGTACCCCGCCCCACTCTATCCCTGTCATGACGGCAGTACAAGCGGGGTACCAATAGCTTCAATTTCCAACCTTTCACAGCCAAATTACTATATAATTTATGGCGATTTGATCAATGAATATATCTTTAGATCCCAATCAAAGATAGGAAGTTAATTCCTATGATGACAAGAGCTTCTGCAAGCAACACAAGGGCCCCCGTACTGGCCCTAAGGAGCCTGTCGGGGCTAATGATTTTCCGGCCGATGAGTCCCGCGGCTTCAATTTCAGCCCTTTTATCGTACAACCTCACAATTGTCACACTAGTTATTTACCCAATATACCACTTGATCTTTTCCAGCTTTTTGTGCTTAAATCGCTGCTTTGGAGATGGATTGAATATACTAGTAGCTGGATTTATTATCTGCTTGAAAATGGTATGGTTAACAGCTGGAATAACCCACTTCATAAACACTCAATGCTCCTAGTTTGGGAAGGGATCTCTACCGCACAGATCTATATATGGCTTGGCATGCTGATTTATATAGGGATTCATAAGGAAAGGAAGCTAAGAAGCCATTGGAAGGCTCCCTGGCTAGGAGACCAATCCCCCCTGCACTCAGTCATCAAGTTCATGCCCTATTGGAGATTTCAGTTAATCCACCGCTATCTCCATCCCTTTGACCACACCAAGATCGATGAAAATGCCCCCCTGCCGAAGGCATTCCAAGCTGCTGAAGAGTGGTCTGACCACATACAGAAAGTGTCAGCTGCATTATTCCAACCAGGCTCTCATCTCGCTGTAGATAAGTGTATGGTCCGCTATACAGGCAAATCAACAGCGACAACCGTTGTCAAAGGGAAACCAACCCCCCTTGGCTTTAAGATCTGGGTTATCGCCCAAGTAGGCTTCTTTATTCGGTGGCTTTGGCACTTCAAAGGCTCAAATTATGATGCCCTAGGCGGGGGGCCAAGGCGAAAGAGAGGCCGCCCCAGCACACAAGAGAGAGAGGCAGCTAGCAAAGAGGCAGCTGCTCTCACACAACTGGGCAATACGCAGGGCGTCGTTATTTCCCTCTGTGATTCGCTGCAAAAGCAGACGTATCACGTCTTTGTGGATAACCTCTTCTCAATACTGCCCCTTTTCCAGAAGCTTCGTGATCACGGATATGGGGCCACAGGTACAGCCCACCCTAACTGTGGCATATACAAGGACCTAAAGAGGGATAAGGTACTCGATAAATTAGGGCGTTGTGACTATGCCTTCAATGAAGTTAGGGCTATCCTGACGAGGGATAATAAGGTGAGAAGCTATGGTACTTTTCTATATATTTCCCTTACTAATTTGTCTTTTCTCTCCTTCCTAGGTCAATCAACTAGCTTGGAAGGATAATAGCCTTATGCTCTTTATTACAACCATCTTCCGAGGCGATGAGCGTACCGATAAGAAGAGGAAGAAGCCGTCTATAGACCACCTATGAGCCCGGCCAATACAGCTAGAATTTGGGGAGGAGACCACTAAAGTCGTTCCAATCCCGACAGCAGCTACTGCTTATAACGATGAAATGAACCACGTTGACCGAGGTAACCAATTGAGGTCATATACAAGCTATGATCACCCCCTTCGCCGGGGGGCTTAGCAGGCTCTGACCTAGACCTTCCTTCTCGATGTTGCACTTACTAACAGCTATATCCTTCAACTGCATGGTCCCCAGCCAAATTGGGAGAGATATACGTCACAAGAGGATTGGCGGAAGTGCATTTCAAACGCCCTGTTTAACGCTTATCATCAAGAAAGTCAAGCAAGAAAGAGATATCGGTCAGGGGCTAAGGAGGACATCAATAATCAAGAAATACGGCAAAAATACATAGATAGGGATATCAACCATGTCTACCGTGGTCGTATATCAAGGTGCCTAGCCTGCTTAGGCTTCCGACAAGGGCAAATAAGGTCAAAGGGGCCAAAACGGCATGCCTTAAGTGAAATCAGCAGTAATATAAGCAGCAGGCGCAGGGCAAAGCAGACTAGGTACGGCTGTAAGGTGTGTGATGTAGCGATTTGTAACAATAAGAACTGCTGGTACTTTTATTACCGCCTAGATTAGGTGGC